>JAHWFP010141311.1:5022-18644 GCA_023313725.1 Lithobius niger | reverse complement strand
ACCCCCATGCTCGACTTTCACGGAGAATTTATGTTTTCTTTCCGCAAAACTACCACCATGCTCGACTTTCACGGAGAATTTTTGTTTTCTTTCCACAAAACGATCACCATGCTTGATTTAAACTGAAAAGGGCACAGCGTACCTTCTGCTTCAGTTATTATACAGATCGAAGCTTTTCTGAACGATCGCTGACAAACAAACCACAGATATATACAGTATATCTAGACACACGCTAGTGTGTCGTCGCCAAGTAACAGTAGATTATCCCATTGTAACATCCGATTGTGAAAAAATTGATTTTTAACGATAAAAAGGCGGCTCACTAGCAGACATGTGTCTGTTAACTGTAAGCAACTAAAAGCATATTTTGGCATGTTGAGCATAATCCCAATGCGACAGAAATGTTTCAAATTGTAGAAAATGTAAGGGGAAGGGTCAGAGATTAAGAAAAACTAAAATTTAAAGGATGAGTGTCCACCAATCATAGAGAAAAAATGCGTCAATAACGTTGTTTTTATGTTACTGTCTAGCTAGCTAGCTGGCTAGTCAGCTAATGAGATTTTTTCCCATGTTAAATCCCATAGACTTTTTGCTCATGGCTAGCGCAAAATTGAGAAGGCCTGCGTAGAATAAAAGGATGCACGTTAGATGATGGTTACACAACAATACGAGGATCCACGAGCTAACGGGTTTTTTGTTAATAACCCGAAAATAAAATGCTTCGCGTTCTGCTGTTTTAGTAACAGCGACCTTTCGGGGGTTTCCTGTGACTAAATGTCAATTAAATCTTGAAAAGTTAAGGGGAAGGTGCAGGGATAACCAAAACAACTGAAGGGGATGCGTTGATTGAATGAGCGAAGCAAACAAAATCAGCGATTGTTAGCCAGTGTGTGCCAAAATGGGATTGAAGCAACTTAAGCAAGTGAAGAGTCATACAATAAACTAAGCCATGGCAATTTGGCTAATCTAACGACTAATTGGCAATGGTAAATTAGAAAATTAGAAATGTTAAAATTTATAGAAATAAAATTCCTCTAGAAAAAAGGTACAGATAAAGATAACACAGTGTACCCTTGTGTACGTTCACAGTTCTATGAAAGTTGTGATATCCACCCAAAACCAAAACTGGTAGAAAAACCCTCCAAGTTACCAAAAAGGATCGGCCTTTGAAGGTAGTGATATCATTCACCAAGGAAAGGCCGCCAAGGTCAATCCTATTCGCCAAGTTAATCGCACCCAATAATACCTTGGACGTTAAATGAAAACTTGAAGATTGCTACAGCGAGTAGTAATGTTCAGTTTTCATTTAACTTTCGAACTATTAGTTGGTGCGATTAACTTGGCTAATTGGATTGACCTTGGGGGCCTTTCCTTGGTTGAATGATATCACTACCTTCAAAGGCCGATCGTTTTTGGAAACTTGGCGGGTTTTTCTACCATTTTTGGTTTTGGGTGGATCTCACTTACAGGACGGTGTTTGTTTTATGCCCTTATTAGAGAAATGACGTAACCTTCGTTAATCATCGGGTTTTTAATGAAAAACACGAAGCTGCTTCTCGGTAGGATTCGGGAATAGTTAAGCCCGTATTAGTGCAATGACGTTACTTTCATCGGATTTTTTCGGAAACACGATGATGCTTCTCGGTTTATACACGTTTAATTTGGTGCATCAGCAACATAAAAATGAGGTTAGATCTAATACGAAATACCAATGCCGAAGCGAACGAAATTACAGGTTGGTTGACGAAATGAGATGGGGGAGTCGTATCGCTACTAAACCATAAACTTTATGCATAAAACTAAACACCGTAAATCAAACTTACTTCGTAAATCGAAAATCGAAATCGTAAATCGAAATCGAAACGTAAAACGAAATTCCTTTGGGGAATCGTTTTGCGGAAAGAAAAACAAAAATTCTCAAACCGAATCCCACTCGTGCTTAATGTATAATTTGTGCATTTTGGCACTCAACTCTTTTCCAACGAATTTCCCTCGACTTTCGATTTAGGGAATTTAAATCTGGAAAGGAGTTTCGTGCTGAAGCACACAAATTACCGATTTCACATACGCATTCATGGTATTATAGCAGAGAATTATTGTTTTTTTTCCTGCAAAACGATCACCATGCTCGACTTACACTGAAAAGACCATACCTTTCTACTGAATAATTATACAAATCAAATATTTACTTGTCGCTGAATGGTCACAGACAAACAAACCATATATTTATACAGTACATATCACTTAAAGGAAGCGATTTGCTTTCATTCTCTTTATACCCATATAAGGGGAATGACGTCACCTTCGTGAATTATCATGGTTGACTTTCCTTGCAACTTGATACAATTTTAAAGTGTTTCTTCTTGATTCATGTACTTTGAAAATTGAGCCGTGAACTGTTCGAAACTTCGGGTGTAGTGTTTTAATTCGTTCACTTTTTGGCTTGTTTAATCATTATTGACAACTTCAGAAATCAAGAATCTTTTCCGAGATGTCCTCTTGTGTTCAAAAATTTGTTTGAGAGTTTCTCTCGTAAAAGGGTTCCGATGGTGTTGAGGGCTCTTCGTCAGCAGCGGATTGCTCTTTCTCTCCCTCTTCCAAGTCAGGCCCTTCTGCTTCACGCCAAACAGATTTTCTTACATTTTTTTTCCCTCCATTCTCATGGTGATGAAAGTGTGCGTGTCTTTGGCGAGGGCTCGAATCCTTGGGTGGCGCAAATGAAACAATTATTCGGCAGTTTAAATGTTGAGCAGGAGTGATAGGGCGTAGGGCGCCACCGCTTCGTCGGGAATAAGCTGCTAATCCTTGGGTAATGTGTCGCAGGCATAAGAGAGGAGAGTTTTTGATGGCCTCCAGGCACAGCCACCCCTTTTCTGACGAAAAAAAATGGCAATGGCGCGTCTGATAAAAAAGAATTGGCGAGGGAGGAGGATCGGGGTCGGGAGAAGAGATTTCAGGGAAGAAAGTCATGATTCCAAATGAGCGTCGGAATAGGAATGAGTCACGTGCCACGTGGGACTATAGGGATCTACCTTTTCGGGTTTGGGAATGTTTCTGCGAAAGTCATGCACACAGACGAGTGATTACTCTTTTGAAATAAATTGGGCTCATCCCGGCTATAGCGCGTGGGAAAATCGGGATAGGTGATAATTGTTAACCCTTCATAGCCCAGTAGAGAAGCCAGAAAAAAACAGCTAAGTTCCTAAGCACACTGCTAGCTTTCTGAAGGTTCCTGGAGACCTCGAATGGTTCGTCTGCTCGATACTTACTTTGGAGGGGGGGGGGGGGAGGCGCGCCCAGGCGAAGTCATGCCAGAAGGCGAGATGGACAATTCTGCTAGGGTATTTCGATCTGAAATTCCTGGGGTCTCTCACACGCCACAATCGACACGAGCACGAGGCATTGTAGAGCCCTTCTCTTCCCAAAATTGCTAGGGGTGGCTGAGGTCTGACTTGAACCCTGGCACATGAGGGTTTAAGTCAACGGTTTCAAATTTTAAACCCTTTGACTTGACCCTTTAAAACCCTTAAGGGTTTAAAGGGCTTTGACTTGACCCGTTAAACCCTTGAGTTGAACCCTTTCCAGTCAAGGCTTCTAGTTAAGGGTTTAAAATGTTAAAATTTTACTATTTTAAACGTACAAATGCACCCTCAGGACTGCAGATCGAATGAAAAGAGGACTGTTCGGAGTTTATGTAAGGTCCATACGTTTTGATTGATGTAAATTTGGTGATATTTGGTTATGATTGACTGACATTTTTAAGGATAGTTTTAAAAGAAAAGTAGTGCAAATACACCAAGTAATTTTTTTCCAATGCAACGAGTGATTAGAATATCGCAAGTAAAACCCCTGACTCCTTCTAGGAAGGTCTGCAGCATTACAAAGTGTCTCCCCCAACGTATGTAGGAGGCTCGTGCAGTCCACAATTCTTTAAACCTCTCCACACTTGGTGACCGTGGTATTAGTTAGGTTGAGTGATTGCAATTGCCACAGAAACTAGGTAATTAGTTGGGTTTTTTTTTTCAGTAGTAATATCGCGAAGGCGTAATATTTTTATCGATAAAAGTTCTCAACCCCGAGTTACATTACGAAACTGAAAAAAAAAAACTAAGAGATTGCGCCAGATGTTTCTATCGGCCTCGGAATGTAATAATAATAAAAATAATCCGTGTGTTTCAAAATGTGTAACAGGACTGGAAAGGGCATAGGTGACACTAACCGTCAGCCTACATTTAAAAAGAAAAAACTAGAATTAATATGTTCACTAACGGGAAGGAAAGGGGCACGACTGCATTACCACCAAGGTTAGACCTGCCTTGTGGTCCCCGATGGTATCGCCAGTCAAGGGCGAACAGGAAAGGCAGATACACTACACGCAAAAAAACTGTAAAATTCGGTCACTAGACCAGCGTCAGTATAAAAAGTAAGAAGTTAAGTCGAAAGTCAATAAAAAACAAGACAATAAAGACATTAAAAATAAAGAAGATAACAAAAAATAAATTTATGTTTAAACAAAAGAACAGCCAAAAACAGTTGCAGCCGTAAAAAGGGAAACACTGACCAAGACTACCTCCAGTGCACCTAAAATTTAAATCTTGAGTAAAATCTTCGAAAGATCACACTAACTTGGATACGTTTAAAAGATGCCAAGTTGGAAGCGCAAGCAGCCTCGTTTGAGAGGCAGTTCCAAGGTTTAACCACACGGTTTGCAAAGAAAAATTCCGACAATCGCTGTTAATTCTATTTGCCGAGGGATAAATAGAATTAGCGAGGGGAGCAATTCAGCTATATTGTTAATTCTTTGTAACGAGGGGTTCAGAATGGGACTATGGTCAGCTTCGCATCGCGCGTGTGGAGATAACCCTGCATTACTCGTATTGAAGGCTTTTGAGCTAGTACAAAAACTAAACGCCAATAGTTGAGCGATCTGCGTTGGTAAGCTTTTCACATGCGACCAGGGACGTATAATGGCTAACGTGGAAAAACGGGCGGTTTCCCTTGGGGCCTGTGCTTCGAGGGCCCGTCGGGAGCGTATTGAAATTTTTTCATGATTAATATCCACGAAATGCCGCAAGAGGGCTGGGCCTACGTTAACCCTTCCCGGCCTAAATGACCCTCATAGAACGACCCTGCTTGCTTTACTCGGTTTTGACCATGGTTTTTACCGTCATTTCAAAAACACCTTTTTGACATGTCATAAACTGTTGAAATGCTTCACTTTAGCTAAAACAAAAATGTAACTCAATGAATACCTTATTTACGATTGCCTCCTGTTTACTGGAAACATTACTGACTAATTTTGTAAGCCATTACGCCACAGTGTGTTTTGTACCACTATATAGTAACTGGATCTAGTCAGTTATTCCTTCGAAATTGTTTCACTGTTATTGAGAACCATTATGTATGCTTAAAATTAAGAGCTTTGATGTTTTTATTTTATGTTAATTAAAGAGTTCTAGCTGTAATTCTCGCTGCTACGTATCATATACTGATTAAATTTGGGCAGCTCAATCTTGATTTTACTATTTTCGACACTTCTTACGGTTTTCGATTGTTTTCGCTCGGTTTTTGACTTGTCACAGAGAAAACGTAATAGTTTTTCGACATCAAAACCCTACTCTGTCAGCGAGATAATAATCATTTCATTCTGCGGAAATTACTAACTGACTGCCTAGCTATACGTGTTCCTCTATTACTCACAGTACCTTCCTGAACCACTTTAGCGGTTTCTTTAAATTTTGTTTTCTGGCTCAATCAATAAGTCGTCATAAAAATACGGAATAAATGCGTTAAGTTGAAGTTGTGTTTTCAATTCTGACATGCTCCGTACATCTTTTAATTCGTCCAACGATCTAAATCTCGATTCGGAGAGATCTCTCCCTTTCTTTTTTTTTTTTAAATCTTTATTCCATGTGATGAATGCCGTGTAGTCGATGGCTGCTTAATGAAGTCGAGTCATTTTTCTGGCTGGCCGGATAATGGAAGGGATTTGGCTTCACAAGGGAGCATCAGGACGAATCAATAGTTTCAGACGTTTGAAATCTGCCTAATCGCTCCCCGCGCATCCCCATTTGCCGAGTCAAATAGTCGTGTGCCCTTGCTCCCCCCACCCCCTCTCCCCCTCCCCACCGCCCGCTAATCCCCAATGCACATCTTTATGGAAGGAGGCATGGCATATCCACGTGCACGCTCTCTGACTTCCTTATAAGGCCCTAATCGGTGAAGAAGGCATGTCATTGTCGATAATGAAGAATTGAAGAAGGCCTATGACTTTGAACTCGGTGAACAACATTATCAAACCATCCCACCCACAATCAACGAATTGTGTCCCAATTGTTTTTTTAGTGATGTGAGATGCAAAGGAGCTTCTGATCAGGGGGTTGATTTAACAGCCCTGGGGAAGGGGCGAGGGGTAGAGGGGCCTTCGACGTAAAGGTGCCGATGGATTTTTTCAATTTTTTAAAGTCCCTGATGGCTACATTTTGGGGGACTTTGGAGTGAAAATGATATATATGAAGGTAAATAACGGTAAGTTAGCAAAAATAAGTCCTCAGATTTTCGGAGACAAACGGTGTCTTAAAGGGTTTCACCATCCGGGCCTTTTTCCTTATTATGTAATAGTAATAGTAATAATTGGTCACGATAGCAACAGGTCTGGCAAGGACCCTAAGATCGCTAACAGCCAACCTCAATTACAAACGGAAGACAATCACATATAACGATAGAGGTTGGGCAAGGGAAGGTGAGGACTCTGAGGAGATTAGGTGTTGGGACACGAATGCCTTACCACCAAGGTTAGACCTGCCAGGGAATTTAAGGCCATCAAGGGCATCGCCGCTTATATCTGCCTCTGCTTCTGATTCTATCCGTGTGTCTATCTGATTAGATTATCTGATTAGTTTCAATTTTTTTCACACGAATTCTGTGTCTTGTTTGTGTTTTATTTCGTAAGTCGATAAAATTGAGGGTGTCAAAATTAACTAAACATCATTAAAACAATATTATACCACGGCTGTGATGTCACGCCACTCAACGCCACGCCAAATTTCCGTAGTTTAAATCACGTTAACCAACGCCGGAAGTGTGCGTCATTGCAAAAAGTGTGGGTTATCAAGTTACCCAACACTTTTGCCGATAACCCACACTTTTGCTGATAACCCACACTTTTGACACTTCCGGATCACGCGACCAGGAACGCACACACCAACAACCAAATACAGCGTGCAAAAAAAAACGTAACGCAATAAAAACGTACAAAACTAATTACTTCAAATGAATGAAATCCGATCCCTGAAAATTCTCACATGTCTGGTCCATATTCCAAGCTTGTTCACTCGTGTAACCTCCCCACCCCCCTACTCCCTCCCTCCCTCCACAAACTGAAATGGAATGACCTTCAGTTATACCGATACCCTACTACCGTATTTTTTTTAACAATTCCCAAACTAATGCACAAAATTAATTACGTACCTTCTCAGAATGTCCTAGTAATGTCACTGTATCTCTGCTGTCTCACATGTCGAATTATTCGCTCCAAACACGATAAGGCTTCGATAAGCACGAGCGATGTTCCAGCGAAACACCAAACCCTCCAACCGACGCTTGTCTAACTCCCACCCCCCCCCTCCCTCCACAAAGTTTGACTCGTCCGTCTTTCACACACTTCCCCCTCCGCAAACTAAAATGGTATGACCTTCATTCATATTGAGGATACTGATGATCAACGTTTTCTTGAAGCAATTTTCACAAAACGCAAACACGTTTTAATTAAATACGAGTTAGCTGGTCGTCCCGACCGTGATATAAATCAGTTATAGTTTATAACCGATTGGATACCAATTTTTAATCCACGGCTGGGATGATTTGGCTGGCTCGACATGCAAATTACGTCTCGGGGCTCCACCCCTCGACGTTTTTGCATGTCTCGCCAGCCAAATCATCCCAGCTGTGGATTAAAAATCGATAACCAATCGTTTCTAACCAATAACTATTACTTATTTTTTTCTATGTTAATCCGATATTAATCATCATCTGATTAATGATATCTGATTGATTTGGATATTCGAGAGTTCAAGGAAATTTATCAGAAATTATGTAGGCTACAAGGCTAAAAGATGCCAACCTTAGGAGTAATGAGAGAATAAATGCACTAAAAGTACTAAACGTTTAAAAAAGCCAGCAGGAACACATTTATATAGTAAAATGCGACGTTTCGGCATTGTTCATCCCGTTGTCAAGCAAAAAATTATTTTAACTATTATAGTTTATGTTATAAAATATTTATTTGCTTGACAACAGGATGAACAATCCCGAAACATCGCATTTTATTGTATAAATGTTCACTTACTGGCTTTTTTAAACGTTAACCTTACGAGTCTTAGGGCGGATTTTTTTCCGTTTTGCACTCGGGTCTTCCAAGAGGCTAAAGCCCGGTCTTCACGTGGCGTCTTAGTCGCCGGCGTCTTGCCTCGTTTGCCTGTAGGGCACCGAATTCGTGAAGTCGTGCCCAAGACGCCACGTGTAGACCTGGTCAGCAACATAGACGCCGAGCTCGGCGTCTTGAACCAACTGGATGGATAAAGACGCTGTGCTCGGCGACACAATCCTGCCTTCGGGCAGTAGAATGGGACCAGTTAACCAATAGGAACGTAGATTTTTATCAGATAACGAAAACTCCGCCAAATTCAAGTTGTTGTCATGACAACCAGTTGACACGCCGGCGACAAGGAGTAGTAGTGACGCTGTGTGTACACGGTAAATCGCCCGACTCTTTTCGAGGTTTTCATACCTCCCCCAAGCAAAAGAGGGAAGACGCCGGCGACTAAGACGCCACGTGAAGAACGGCCTTAAGGCCCGTACTCCGAAAATAAATATAAAGTCCAAGGAAACTTGGTATTGTCTTTCAAATGGTATGACCTTCATTCATATTGAGGATACTGATGATCAACGTTTTCTTGATGTAATTTTCACAAAACACAAACACGTTTTAATTAAATACGAGTTAGCTGGACGTCCCAACCGTGATATAAATCAGTTATAGTTTATAACCGATTGGTTACCGATTTTAAATCCACGGCTAGGATGGATTGTTAGTGTCTGTCACAGCCAGATTTCTTCCAATTGCTGGAGACCAGAGTCCTATATGCTGTTCAGGGTGGACGGAGCTCTAACAATTTAAAAAGCATTTCCTGGTTTTCTCATCCGAGAAGCTAGTGTGAAATTTAAAGATGACGCCAATTTTTGGCTTGTGCGAGGCACAGCGAGAGAGCCAACAATGCGAGCCACGGACAAGGGAAAAAATCCATTCATCATCCGGAATTTTTTATGTTGTTGTTGTTATATATTGATACGAGTGAGTACACTCTTTGAATCAAAATGTGCTGGTGTTGACACTTGGTGTTGGTTTGGTGTGTACTTCACGTAAATTTCCTTGGTGTGAAATAAATTAAATAATTTCCAAAGTGCTGTTAATTTACGGAGGTGAGTAAGAAATTAACCAATTTTCACTGCTTTCTGGCAAGCAAGCTCCTGCAATTAACATTCGAAACGGAGATATAATTATCTTCCTATGTTAGCCAGTGTGCGCAAGCAAATAAGCACAAAAGAAATGATAATCCCGTAAAGAAATCATCTTCCAGTTAGTTCCTTTTTAAAACAATTCCAGCTTCATTGCGTATATGCCCGCTAACCAAGGGATGAGCGACTGAAGGGGGATTCGCTGATTGAGTGAGCGAATCGAACGAAAATCAGCGTTTGTTAGCCAGTGTGCGCGATAATGTGATTGAAGTTACTTGGTTTGGGAAACATGGACGTACACGTGAGCGACCGAACCATACCAATATTGCAAGTGGTGCATCCAACACCATTTGTGCTTCAGCTAGTTGCAACTCGGCGGATTTTTACGTAATTTTACTGTGAACAAGACCCAGATGTACACATTTTAGTGGTCGAAAATTAAATCTTTTTTTCGGATGTCAATTGCGGGAGGCTGCTTATGAGGGAACTTCGAAAATTGGTCAAATAGCAACTTATTCTTAGGGAATGAAACTGCAGTAAGAAGGTAATTAAAAATTAAAAATAGAAAGCCATTAGAGTTCACATAAAATAAACAATATGGGAAGTTTCGAAATAATCCCCGTTTCGTTATCAAGCAATAAAAGATACGGCTAAGAAGCCAAAGTCAAGTAAACACTGTAAATTCCGTAAAAACTCAAAGCACAAGAATAAAAATAATAAATAAAACGTCGCAAGTGTATGTGCGCTACACTGGCTTTTTAAAATTTTTTTTTATCAGTATACCACTTAGTGCTTATACTATTACAAGCGTGATTTTTTTTACGTCCGGGTGACCCGCACGCTGGTCTTCACTGCAGCCTACGAATGCTACGATAGATGTTGGTTTATTATTAAAGAAAAAAAGTGCTGCAAAATAAAGAAGACGAACAACGTTTCGAAAATAATCAATTTTCGTCTTCACGTCTATGAATTAAAACATGGCAGGGCCACCAAGTCACCTCATGTTTAAAAGCATAACACAATAACTTGAAAAGAATAAAAAACCGAAAACCACCATTTCTCTTCTCAAAACGGTGGTTGAAATGCATAATTGGTTTATTTAACTAATTATCAGTTATTTATTTATCGTAGACTGTTCGATGCTTTGTTTGTTTGCTTTGTTTACCAACAACAGGCACGTTACTTGTGTTACTTCTTGTGTTACTTCTTGTTACTACTTGTGTTACTTGTGTTACTTCTTTTAATGTTTTCCCAGGACCAGATTTTTCTGAGCCATAGCGGTCATCTGTTTTGCTATCAATTTGATAATGTCGTCCTCGTGACCAATGTATTATTGGAGGCAGATTTATTATTATATGTTTTTATAGGTCTAGTTGACTAAAACAGTCAAGGAAATAAACATCTTGTCTTTGAATATCAAGATCTCCGCGTAAATTAATAGGTGGAAGCAAATAGAAAAGGGAGGAGACAATCTCCGCACAGGTCGGGCTCCACCGTCAGCAGGAAAGACGTACAGGAAAGCCAACTCTCCACTTTTGGCGGTGCAACTACACTATCGAATTGAGGAAACCAGTTGGAAACCAGTTGTTGATGACTATTCATGCCGGTTTAAGGGCGCGTTTACGCATTGACTCGCATTTGCATTCTCGCAGCTAGAAGCTAGAAATCACCTGAAATTCCAAGATGGCGGCGGTTTTAGTTCTCCCAACTCGCAACGAAAACACTCAATAATGGGAGTTTAGATGCGACTGGGAAAATTTTTTCGTTAGGAGGAATTCTTTATCTTATTGGCACAGATTAGAAGACTGCAAGCATTTACTCAAACGATGTCGGATTTAGCTAATCCACGCAGCATTGTTACCATGCCAATGACACCTTTGAAATCGTGATTAGCTTCTCGCTACGAGAATGCAAAGGTGATTCGTTGCGTAAACGCGCCCTAATGCTTATTCGTGGAAGAAGGGAGGGGGGGGGGGGGTCGCGAAATCCTCTTCAACTTCGAAGGCTCCCGAAATTGAAGGCAAGTGTCCACAAGTCCCGAATTATAGGGCAAAGTGTCCGTAAGAACTCAAATTTGACGTCAAACGTAAGCCGTAAAGTCCCGTACACGTAAAAATAAATTAAACGAGCGTTTTGCTTCTTAGAAATGTGAGAGCCGTTTGGACTGGGGCAGGAGAATCGGCAGCATCACCGACACTCTAATAAGGTTTAAAAGTTCAAAATGACAACTTACGAAACCTTCCCCCCCCCCCCTTCCATCTTTATATCTGGCTACGGGTCTGGTTATTGAGGGTCGATCTTTGCCAATGATTTGATTCGTAGTTAGAATCCTTAAGTCACGGAATGTTCGTTTACGGATTCTAAATGACCACCGCCCCCCGGGGGGGGGGGGGGGGAGCATCCGCTTAGAATTTTGCCATTTTTTGGATAACAAAAATCCATAATTTTCACATTTTTTCACCAATGTGGTCAATTCATCACATTTTTTCACACTTTTAGTGGAAGGCTCAAATTTTCATATTTTTTCACTCGGTGACATCCTTTGGATATATTTTCAACGAATCGTTTTGATCCTGCAAGTAATACTGTGGTATTCCTTTTTATTTTATTTTTTTCATTTTCTCATGGAACCTGGCGGGGGCAATTGATCAGTAATGATGACGTTTCGATTGGTGGAGTGGCGAATGAAATCGAGCTTAAGTCTGGTTTTGGAGTTGGTAATCCTGAGTGGCGTCTTGGAAGGATTGGCTGGCCACGGGCATCCCAAGTGAAATGAAGCCTAAATCTATTTGGAGGGCCTAATCCTCCAGCCAGCACACTCTGTTCACAAGAGAAGAGACCAAATTTATTTTGGACCGAGGAGTAATCCTCCATACCCGGGATCAGGGCCGGTGAATAAGGGATGGGATTAGGAGAGGGCCGCCTAATCCAGCCGCTCTCTTCTTCTCTCTCTCTACCCAGAATGAAAGAACGAACCACCATTCTGGCCAGCTCATGCTTCAACGATGATTCCATAGACGCTTTCAATCCACTCTATAGCTTTAGCGAGCGATACAGCCCGACCCAAAGCCTTGAAGAGAGAGGGGAGGGGGGAGGGGAGGGACAAGAATGCAGGCAGCTTCCATTCTACCCATCCTGACGGGCCCCCCCCCCCCCCTAAAAAAAAACCTTTAGCAACTACCAACTTGTTCAGTGCAAGAATTTTGTCCATTTTTAACGATTGTCAGCGTATGTGCGCAAATACCCTCATTGCCCTTAAAGGCCGAGAATTTGTACCCCTGGTTTGACGCCATCAACCGTTGTTGTTTAAGCCATGGTTACTTTTTCCGCAATCACTGACTAGTTTGGTTAACAGCATTGTCGCATTGTCGAATATAATCTAAGCCGATTGCGGTTACACTGTAATTCAAAAGAACACTTGAAGAACACTTCAAGTGTTCTCAGAAGTGTTCTGCCTTATTTAAGAACACTTCAAGTGCTCTCAGAAGTGTTCTTAAGCAAAAAAGTTCTCAACGAAGTGTTCTTCACTGGTTTTAAGAACACTTCCTTTGAGAACACTTCGTCAAAGTACACTTCAAGTGCTCTCAGGAAGTGTTCTTAAGCAAAAAAAAAACACAAGGAAGTGTTCTTCATTGGTTTTAAGAACACTTTCTTAGAGAACACTTCGTCAGTCCACTTCGTCACACCTTTAAGTGCTCTTGGGAAGTGTTCTTAAACAACAACAAAATCACAAGGAAGTGTTCTTCACTGTGTTTTAAGAAGATTTCTTTGAGAACACTTCTCAGTCCACTGTAAACAATTCAGAATACTTCGGGAATAACATTTTGCGCGGAACACTCAGCAGTGAAGACAGATTGTTGTTGAAAATGCAGTTCCTTACCAAACCGTAACATTTATGCATAATTAATAGCATGTTCGACTAATTGGCAAAAAAAAAAAAAAACCCGATAAAATCGAAAATTATTTTGTTGTATTTCTGAATTCTGCAAGCGATTCTGATCAACTTTCCCTGTCACACCACACGTCTAACTCTGTTAGTTTAGATTTTAGGATATAGGCTGTACTTAGAAAAAATGCATGACCCATGTTGGACTTAGCCCAAAAAA
>JAHWFP010141310.1:0-28824 GCA_023313725.1 Lithobius niger | reverse complement strand
TCATGGGTTTGTCTATGACCTCCCACCTCTTTTTATATTCCTAAACACGTAAATTCAGTAATATCCGTGTATTCCCCAATTGTCTAACTATTCTCATCGGTTTGTCTATGACCTCCCACCTCTTTTTATATTCCTAAACACGTGTATTCAGTAATATCCGTATATTCCCCAATTGTCTAACTATTCTCATGAGTTTGTCCATGACATCGCACCTCTCTTTATTTTCCTAAACACGTAAGTTCGGTAATTTCTATTCACGTAAGAGTTGTAGTTTATTGTTATGCAACATCACCACATTTGATGCTGTATGCTCATGTATTCGTAACCTATGTAGGCCTATATTGACCAATAAGTCGTTCTATTTAACATTAAAAATAAACAATTCGCTACAACAAATTTCATCATTGGAAGACTCGTACCGCCAATAAAGGTACCATCACTGATTCATCAGAATAATGAGCCTGCTTAGAAATGTCTCGGTATACTTTATCAACCTTCATGCCAAGCGCATAACCAGTACTATGTTACGCTTTTACTTACTAAAACTATTTTCCCTGTACATCACGTCACATGTTGATGAAACTGCAATTGTGCCAATATTGTTACAAAGTACAGTTGTAGTAAAAATGGATGAGTATTTGTCAGTGACAATGGTATATTAGAACGTATATAATGTAGTAAAGTAGTGACAATACATAACTTAAAAATTATGTTAATTTTCGTGTTAAGAACATCGTGTTAAAACGTTTGTGTTAAAGTAGTGTTACAGTATTGTTAAAGTAGTGTTAAAACTGTTGTGTTAAAAAAATGTTAAAAACGTGGTGTTAAAACTGTCATACGGTTTACCTTAAGTGACAAATACATGTACATGTACTTGAATTACAAAAGAAATACTGTTCTTTTTCATTACTGTTGAGATAATATTTGTAAGGAATACTACCATTGACTTTTGTGGTATGATAGGCATTCAAGGCAGCTCTAGGTAAACACACATTGTTTCCATGCAAACAGGGTTCTACAGCCTAATTCAAACTCACAAATCACCATGCAAAAAATATATCACAAGACACTTCGTTAGTATCAGTAAGAAACTTTGCCAGTAAAGAGTCACACATTCGTTGATAATACAAGCCGTACATCCCTTAGGAATTCCCACGAGAAATATTTAAATGTCAAATCTGTAAGGCACTCTCTCGCTCTAGAAAATACCAGCACTGACACAAAGGGTGCAACATGAAGGGACAGAGTTCACAATGTCCTTCATAATCCCAAATACAGCTTACATTGCTGAAGCCAAGACGAATTTCGGTGAGATTTCAGAACAAGCTACTTAAAATTGAAGAAAGTGTCACGATAGAAAACTTCTCGGCACGTTTACCACATATTCTCACGCCGAACATTATGTCACACATCAAAATACTTTCCGATGATTCTGAAGTATGCACCAGGTCTTCAGATCACTGTGACACCACAGCTTCAAACTGCACTGACGCCAAGAGGTCTGCTTTAATCTTTCTTGGTGCAACAATTGTGTCACGTTAATTTATCCATAAAAACTCTACTTCATGTTTTGATTTCACCGACATCAATAAATGATTAGCAGTTACATTTATCATTGTATATCAAGAGCCAGTTAAAAATCGATGATGATGTACGGCAGCACGAGTGGATTGAATGGTTTGTCATACCAGGACATCAAACGATTACTGTACCGGTAACGAAATTCCAATTTTGCTAACCACTTGACTGCCTACAGAAACTAATGGATAGGATTACACAGCAGCGAAGAGAACACTTCCTCAGCAATGTTTCGTTCTCCTTAACCGTGCATACTGAATTTGGAGCCAATGGTTTCGTACCAAGTCTAACTTAACAAATATCACATTATTAAAGTCGTTTCCGTGTGAACTAATATGTCATTCTGTGACAAAATGCACCATTGAACGTTTCTTGAAACTCACACCAAAAGAAAAGAGCAGCAATATACCAGTCAGAGATCAGAATCTAATAAGCACCAGTCACGAAGCAACGCTGACGACACCGTGACGAGCCAAATGAGGAGCTGAAATATGGCAATGGCCACAAACAGACTCGCAACTGCCCAATGAAACTGTTTTGCACCAATTTCTGAGAGTAGTGTAGATGCCGGTGGTGGTGGTGGTGGAGGAGGTGGTGGTAGATGTGACGGGGAAGGGTCAGTCCAAACATGGAGAGGGGGACAAAGCTTCTCGGCTGGGGGACATTCTGCGGAATCAGGCAGGAAACACACAGGTTAGTTACTTGCATCTAATTTGGTGTTAACACACACACTGAAAAACAAAAACTATTCACTAATTTACTAGCAGACACAATAACTTTTAAAAATATCTAAATATACAGATGCAAGCCTATTCACGTTGCCGTTTGGACTTATATGTCAGACTGCCTGAGCGGGGAATCGAACCCAGGACCTTTGAAACCGTGCTGCGTCAGTTTGGCTCAGCGGTATGACCTCGGTTTCAAAGGTCCTGGGTTCGATTCCCTGCTCATACCGTCTGACGTATAAGTCCAAAAGGCAACTTAAATAGGTTTGCGTCTGTATTTAGTTACTTCTTTCGAGCCTTCGGCTTTCCCATTTTTAATTTTTTTTAAATATGTATGTATGCGCTTATTTTTGAAGAGGTTGAAACGAAATATTGACCGTTAGGATAAAATTATGTGGTAACATGAGAAGCTAACACAACTCAATATAAATTTAACACACTCATGTGTATTGAAATTGTAACACTTAGTTTGTTTCACATTACGTTTGCAGGAAAACTACTGCATGATGCCACATTTCTCTGCACTACAAGTACAAAAACATATGGATATCACACTTGTAGACTCTACACAGTGACTGTAAGAGTCTATTAGTAGGATATTTACATGTTTTTGCACTTGTAGTGGAAGGAAATGTGTCTTCGTACAGCCAATTTCCTGCAAACAAAATCTAGAACAAACCATAGTACCGTATCTAACACGAGATCATTAATTGTACAAAAACTATCAGTGCTACTCATTTCAGCAATATATAGGAATGTTAAAGGTTTCTTGAGCACTGAAAAACATGGTGAATTAGCTTACTTAAAATGAAGTTAATCCATTGGTTATCACAGTGCAATTGAGAGCATATAAAAATGTTGAAAATATCCAAAAACAGCTGTAAGAATTATGAAAACTGAATGAACATGCTAAATATCAGCAAAGGCGAAAAAAATAAAGAAAACGGAAATGAAAATAACATTCACCAAACTCACTGAGAAAATGTTTAACCTCTCAAAAAATAATATTCAAACGGGTTCGACAAAGCATTCATTAAAAAAAAAAAACACAAATCATGCATAAAACCTGAACAATACACAGAGGTTGCAAAAATTCTCAAGCACTGTTGTTAGGGAATGATTAAAAGTTTTGCCTAAAAGGTAACATGCAAGTCACTGTGTAAGTCAGTGTGTAATGACAGTGAAAAGTGAATGATGCTCATGCTGTTGACAGTGATATTATGTTACCAGTACTCACCCCATGGAAGCAACAGTGACCTGAGTGGTCACCGAAAAAAAAATGTTTTCTTTACAATGGCACCTCTCCAAAGAACGAAAGATTGGTTATGACAGAAGGCAATCAAAAAATTAGAAATTATTATATCATAATCAACAGTATAATGTGTTATGTCTCACCAGCACCAACAAACCTCCAAGTTTTAATGATTTGTCTACCAGGAATGTAGAATGTAGCAAGGAAAATGTAGAAGCAAAAGAAGGTAAGTATGTAGACACTGTGCAAATGTGGCAAAACATTACTAGCAAGAATGCCTCATTGACAATGTATTGTATTGCAAAACTGAATTCCACAGTTAACGATAAATGCTGGCAAAAAAAGGTTGATAACATTTTGCATGTTATTACAGCAGTTGTGTAATAAATTGAATTGTAACTAAAATTATACACGAATAATTTTTTCTTGTGGAATCTGAGCATGAAAACCAATGTCAAAAGATATGTTACATTGTATCTACTACACTACTAGAATTTAACTTTTTTTCTGGTATTCTACTAGTTTGTTTTGCCACAGTGCAAGACTTCGAACTAGTTTGTATAAATATGCAGATGCACAGTTTAAAATATCTTTTAAGTTTTGCCGTATGTAATGGCACAACTTAAAACAGCACAGTTTACACTACATTGGTGAAAGTGTGTGAGAAATGATGTCTAACAAATAAATTAATCTGTTAACAGCTTTATTTTTTAGTTTGGCTCTTCTAAAATTGTCACTTTTTGTAACCCAATGGTAGTACCAATTAAATTTTAAGATTACTTTAAAATATTTCACCACAGATAACACTTTAGTGAATGAATAGCATCCAGATTTTTTTTTAAAAAGACAAAAATCACGGAATGTACAGGTTGAAAATCCGTTACAAAATAGTGACAATGCGTGTCTAATCGCTCAAACTCTGGAAGAGTGGAAATATGTTATGTGTGCTAATCCTACGTGTAAGAAAACACTGGCAAACAAAATTACTAAGGACACATGCGTCTTACCTTTAACTTGAACCTCGGTCGCCAAAGCTTGAGCGTATGCCAGTCCCTCCATCATTACTTCTCGTGCGGTTTGTTCACGCCGTTTCTCTTTAGTCAGTTCTCCCAGTCCAACTTCAGTCTTTACTTCAGCCACCTGCGTAATACCGAATTTAGTTTAGAGTCCTACTCATTCCTACTCATTCCTACTATCAAATCAACACCATTGTCAATAAGTACATAATTATGCATGTACCGTGAGTGAACTGAACATTCTGTACTAGATATAGCCATACTTGCATCACCTGTACAACACGTACAGTTTTATATTAACTTAAAACGATTTGCAACAGGATTGCAGCAAATTAATCTCGGTTCTAAAGTGCTAATAAATATCTACAGTTCCGGTTAAAAAAAAAAACCGCCCTTTTACGTTTTATCGAGGGTCGTAATAACAACCATGGAGCAATTCAGTTATCTCGAAAACTACTGGACGGATTTTCATGAAACAAAGACTGAAATGCTTATTAGATTGTCTACTATATTTCTACCCTTATTAAATACTACGTTAACTGACTGTAGTATTTAATAAAAAAAATAGTATAAAAACAATAAAACTGATCGTTTAAGGTTCCGTTACCCCGGAATGGCTCGCCCAATCGAAAAAGTGGTATCTGCGAGGATGAAGGCCAGGGAAATTTCTGGCTTAGATCACGTATCAGATTTCAGGTAGGTTTAGTAGTTTTTTATGAAACGGTGTCACACGAACACGAACAAGAACCACAACAACAAGTGAACAGTTTTTAAATTTACGTGTGGATCCCTACTTTTACTCATGCACAGAATTGCATAAAGTTTGGTGTAAATATACATTCCATACCTATCTACTATCTGGCCCAGGTTGGCCGAAATATATTGAATAGGAACGGCCATATTAATAGTTTTACTTTTGCTGCTATCGCCGTGTATGATAGTACACAAAATACATAAAATAAATTATATCATATCAAGCCAATTTGGCTTTCCTCCTGTTATTGGATGATTCCATATCTTGTTGTGTGTTAATCTTGCATGTTCCTTTTGTGTGTTCCTCTTGTGTGTTCCTCTCGGTCACTTGCTGAAAGGTGCAGCGACAAATGGCCCTCCAGTATAACCGCAAAAGTGTTTGCTTAAGTGTATAATGTGTGTGTGTTAAATACTGCTTGTAGTCATTTGGTCTGAAAGGTCTAGAGTTCAGGCAGAAATTAAATGACACTTAAATCCAATACGCGGCAGAATGAGGTGTGTACCTGTATTTACACCTGTATGTGCATCTATAGTTCTGCCCATCAGAAAGCACAACTCACAAAGTTTTACTCCCAACAAAATTTCATACTAATACTCTACCGCGTGCCATCTATTTGTCGCACGCAGAATATGGAGCAATTTACAATTCCGCGCGAGGTATTGTCAAGCCCGTTTCAATCATTGGAAGTTTCACAAAATGATAAGCTCCGGGATTCTACGCACCACTTTTAAAATCTGTTACCCCCAAACATTTTGTTGTTGTTGTTGGGTTGTTTAAGGGAACGAATATACAAAACTACGGGATGTACAATGGACTTGAGTGCAAGAATTCTGGATGCAATCAATTCCGTAAAGCGTAACTATACTTAGCATCAATAAGGACTTGATATTACTTAGCATGAAACTGAAAAGAGAATCAATATGCATGGAACAATGGACTGGTGATTGAGAATTAGTGTTAATTTTTTTTGAATAAAACTTTTGAGTTGTTCTTATCCATAGACGAAACCACATTACGATTGCTGTTGTTGTTAATTTGTTCTAGAATATGGAATATAGGGAAGAAATTTATGGACACCATGGGCACTGAGATTAAGAAACCCAAACCACCACACTCACACTGCAGTGAAATATTTTCTTACCTCTGCTGTGGCTTTTCCATCAACACTGACAAGGGCCTTCTTCCCACCAGGCAGCTTTTCTGATTCAAATTCTACTGCCTGTTGCTCAGTCCGGGTTTGGGTAATGTTGAAGTGGTCTTGAGCAGTTACTTTGACATGTGCAGTAACTTCGAATGGAAGTTGTCCAGGAACAAATTCTCCTGGCTTCACCTCTGATTTAACTTCTTCGATTGAAACTGGCTCTGTAGGTACGAGAGCAAGCTGAGCCGTCCTGCTCTGAGGGACTTTCATCGGTGTCAGATCCTCCGCTTGCGTTTCGGTGGTAATTTCTGAAACAGTCAATGAGTCTTTAGTACGGATGCCAGGCAGCGCAGTCACAGTTTCTGGTAGTTCCTTGGGTTTGAATTCTCCAGGCTGCACTTCAGACGTGACTTCTGATACAGCGACAGATTCTAGGGTTGACAAGTTCCACTTTGCCATGATCTGGCCAGGTGCCTCACCAGCCTTGAAATCACCAGCATGATGATCAGGAGCTACTTCTTCTATGGTGAGCATTTTTTGTGGTGAAATCCGAACACGTGCTGTGACTTCACCAGGCACGTGACCAGGGAGAAACTCTCCCTCCTTTTGTGATGTTACAATCTCTGATACAGTAACTGGTTCAACAGTGGAAACACGGCGTTTCGCTTCTACCTCTCCTGGACTGTGACCAGCAGCAAATTCTTCCGGAGTCATCTCGGTTAGAGTTTCCATGACCGTTACAGAGCGACGTGGTGATACCCTTACACGGGCAGTGATCTGACCAGGCACCTCCCCAGCCTTGAATTCACCTGGTTTATCTTCACTTGATACTTCTGAAACATTAACAGCTTCACTGGTTGACATTGAAACTTTGGCTGTCATTTGCCCAGGTAATTCCCCAGCCTTAAAGGTTCCAGACTGCAACTCTGGTGTTACTTGATTTACAGTGACAGGCTCCATGGTTGACATTCTTCTTATGGCAGTAACCTGTCCAGGAACTTCACCAGCTTTGAATATACCAGGCAGCTGCTCTGCTGTTACCTCAGCCACAGATACAGAATCCTTTGTTGGAATTTGCACACGTGCCTGCACTTGTCCAGGCACCTGTCCAGCTTGAAATTCACCGGGCCTCTCATCTGATGCAACTTCTTGAACAGTGATGTGTTCACGAGTTGATACAAATTGCTTAGCTGTAACCTGTCCTGGAAGTTCGCCTGCCTTGAATGAACCAGGCATATCTTCAGTGGTAATTTGAGATACATTGAGCGATTCCTTAGCAAGAATGTTCATCCTGGCAGTTACCTGTCCAGGAATTTCACCTGCCTTAAACTCACCAGGCGTTTGTTCTGAAGCAACTTCTTGAACAGTGACATGCTCTTGTGTTAAAAGTGAATGCTTTGCCTGAACCTGTCCAGGTATTTCACCCGCCTTAAATTCTCCTGGCTTATCTTCTGCCGTTACCTGACTGACATTAACATGCTGACGAGTTGACATACTGAATTTGGCTGTTACTTGACCAGGAGTCTCCCCAGCTCTGAATTCTCCGGGTTTATCTTCAGGTGTTATTTCACTCACATTCACATGCTCACGAGTCGACACACTAAATTTGGCTGTTACTTGTCCGGGAATCTCCCCGGCTTTGAATTCTCCAGGTTTGTCTTCAGCTGTTATTTGACTGACATTAACATGTTGACGAGTCGACATGCTAAATTTGGCCGTTACCTGCCCTGGAATCTCTCCAGCCTTGAATTCGCCTGCTTTCTGTTCAGTGGAAACAACTTGGGTGGTGACGTGCTCTTGGGTAAACACGCTATGCTTTGCAGTAACCTGACCCGGCAACTCTCCAGCACGGAATGTACCTGGTTGTACCTCGGGAGCTATCTGGGACACTGTAACGGGTTCCTGCGTAGGGAAAGAAACCTTGGCTTGAACTTGTCCAGGAATCTCACCGGCTTTAAATTCTCCAGGTTTGTCTTCAGCAGTCACTTGACAAATTGTAACAGGTTCTCGTGTAGAAAGACTCATTTTTGCTATAACCTGTCCAGGAATTTCACCAGCTTTGAACTCGCCAGCCTTTTGTTCTGTGGAAGTAACCTGTGTAGTAACATGCTCTTGTGTTGAAACAATGTGTTTGGCTGTAACCTGTCCTGGCAACTCACCGGCGCGAAAGACTCCAGGCTGAACTTCAGGTGCAATCTGCGATATTGTTAGCGGTTCACGCATCGACAGTGAAACTCTTGCTTGAACCTGCCCTGGTGTTTCACCAGCTCGAAAAGAACCAGCACTTGTCTCGGCCGTTACTTGTGAGACTGTCAGTGAGTCGAGAGTACTCAACCGTCGACTTGCCATCACCTCGCCAGGAACACGCCCAGCAGCAAACTCTTCTGCTTTCTGTTCAGCTGTAATCTGAGAAATGGTTAGACCCTGCTGCAGAGACTCACGACGGGTTGCTTGAACTTCCCATGGCCTTTCTCCAGCAGCAAATTCCTTTGCTTTGTGATGGGCTGATACTTCTTCCACTGTCACTGACTCTCGAGTTGACATGCTTACACCAGCCCTAACTTGACCAGGGATTTCACCTGCTTTGAAAACTCCTGGAGTTATCTCTGGAGCAATTTCCGATACTGACAAAGACTCTTGAGTAGACAATTTCTTTGTTGCTTTAACTTGTCCAGGAACTTGCCCTGCTGCAAATTCTGGAGCTGTCTGTTCAGTTGAAATTTCAGATATCATAAATGACTCCTTTGTAGAAATCTTTTGCTCAGCCGTCTTTTTAACAACCTTTTCATGCTGAATGTCCACAGCTAGTTGCTCAATAGGAGTCTCAGAAACTTCGAACGATTCTTGAACAGTCATCTTCTTTCTAGCTTTAACTCGCTCAGGTGCTTCAATTACAAGTTTCTGTTCTTTGTCTTCAGTGGACACCTGCGTCACAGTTACAGATTCTTTAGTGGATACCTTCTGGTGTGCTTTCACGACTTTGGTCTTCTCAGGCTGCAATTCTCCAGGAATCAATTCTGGCACCATTTCATGGACCGTCAGTGTTTGCTGTGGTGTAATGCTAACTTTTGCTTGGGTGGGCCTTGCTGGTTCAAGTGGCATCATTTCTTCAAGTTTTTGTTCACCAAACCCAATCATTTCTTGTGACACTTCCATTTTTCGCTGGCGAACTTCAGTTTTCTGTTGACGACGGTAAAATCTGCGCTCCACATCTTCTGTTTCCTCAACTCTTTCTTGTTCGCCCCACTTAGTACCTTCTAGGATGACTTCCTGGCTCCTTTTCCTAACATCAACCACTTTTCTGCCAAATAAGGGGGACTGTACAGGTTGTTTCATTTGAGGCATGGTTGCTTCAGCTCTTTCTAAAGGCTTCTCTTCTTTCTTTTTCATTGTCACTTGAATGCCAGTTACTTTCTTTTCTTTGGTGATTTCTTCAGTGACATGCTCGACAGATTTTACTTCAGGCTTCACTGTCACCTGGACTTGTTTACGTGTCATTAGTGTCAGACCTGTTTCGCTGGTTTTAGGTTTCTCTTCCTCTGGTACCTTAGGAAGAGGCTGCTTTAGTTGTGTTGGTTGGAGCTCTATAGGTTCAGTGGAAATGTGCATCTCTTTTACAGACTTTTGTATTATCTGAGTCGTGACAATCTCTGGACCTTCAAGCTCAATTTTCTTTGTCACCTTTTCTGGCTCCTTAGGTTTCTCAGGTTCTTTGACTTTCTCCGGTTCTTTGATCTTCTCTGGTACCTTCTGCTTCTCTTCGAACCCAATCCTCATTTTCATCGCACTCACTCGCCTTCGTTGTTCTTCTTCTTCAAATTCTTCCTCTTGCTGAACTCTTCTGACCTTCTGTATAATGGTCAGTTCTGCCTTCTTCTTGGCAGCCAATGTTACTTCACTTTCACTAGTCCTAGTAGTTTCTACAACCTGGACTTCCTTAGTGTCTCTTAGCCGTTTTGGTTGGAGTTCGAGTGGCTCTGTGGAAATGTGCAGTTCCTTGACCGATGTTTGGGGCAATTGTGTTTTAACAATTTGTGGACCTTCAAGTTCAATTTGTTTTACAACCTTTTCTGGTAGTTTAGGTTTTTCTGGCTCTTTGACTTCTGGCTTCTTTTCTGGTTCTTTTGGTTTCTCTGGTTCTGTTTTCTTTTCTTCCACTCCTATTCTCATTTTCATTGCACTGACTCTTCTTCGTTGTTCTTCCTCTTCCATTTCTTCTTGTTGAACCCTCTTTACCTTCTGCACGATTGTTAATTCTGCTCTCTTCTTTTCTGCCAAAGTCATTGCTGTCTCACTGGTCGTGGTAGTTTCTTCCACTGTCGTCACTTCTCTTGTGTCTCTTATACGTTTTGGCTGCAGCTGTAATGGCTCAGTGGATATGTGCATCTCCTTTACGGACGTCTGCGTCAGTTGGGTCTGTACGATTTGTGGCCCTTCAAGTTCAATTTCCTTAGTTACTTTTTCTGGAGCTTTTGGCTTTTCAGGCTCCTTTGGTTTGATCTCTTCTGGCTTCTTTTCTGGAGCTTTTGGTTTTTCGGGCTCCTTTGGTTTGATCTCTTCTGGCTTCTTTTCTGGAGCTTTTGGTTTTTCGGGCTCCTTTGGTTTCTCTTCCATCCCAATTCTCATCTTCATTGAGCTGATGCGTCGTCGTTCTTCTTCCACCAACTCTTCTTCCTGCTGAACCCGCTTGAGTTTTTGCACAATAGTCATCTCTGCTTTTTTCTTTGTCGCTAAAGTCATTTCTGTCTCGCTAGTTGTAAATGTCTCTACTTGCGGCTCCTCCTTCCTCTCTCTCAGCCGCTTTGGTTCAAGATCTGGAATCTTTGGGCCAGCAATATCAATTTCCTTACGGGATGTCTGCTGCAGTTGAGTTTCAGTAATTTGTTGTTGGCCAAGAGTAATCTCCTTCACTACCTTTTCAGGTTTCTTTTCGACTACTGGTATTTCCTTGACGACCTTTTCTGGAGCCTTGGGTTGTTCTTTAATAGCGACCGTTACTCCGGTCTTTTTTGGTTCTTCTGGCTTCTTCGGTTCCTGTTTGGGAATCTTCGGCTGTTCTGGTTTTACTTCCATCTCGACGTGTTTCCTGGTGGCCAGCTTCACCATCTTTTCACTTGTGACGAGCTCTTCTTCATCTTCTTCTATACGTCGTCTTCTAATTCGACGAACAGTTTCTTCTTCAGTCACCTCACGGCGATAGAGGCGCAAGTGTGTTTCAGAGTGATACAGTCTTTCAATTTCCATTTCGGTGAGTTCTGAAATTAAAAGACCAAAGATAAAACAGTTTGCCTAAAACGCACAATCAAATATGAAAGATATGTACAGGTTTTAAATATACGAGTTTACTTGCTATATTTGCTCAAAAATTTAGCAAACTAATAAAAAAATCATAGACATCCAGGGAGTATGCACATTGTTTTTTAGAGCAGCGGTTTTGTTTAATATAATTTTGCCAAAAATTTACCAATTTCGACGTTCAAACACGCAAAAAATTTACCAATTTCAACGTTCAACCATGCCATTTTAACCATTTTTTGAAAGTAAAAAATGTGGTCCGCTGACGAGGCCTAAGTAAACCCACTAGACATGCAAGATGAAGCATTTAATATTCAGCTTAGTTATAATTTTGTGCCTTGTTCATCTCTTCAACAAGACAAAACAGTTACGAGAATGATGTATTACAAGTAATAGGTTCAGTGTGTGGTATATTTTCAAGTAAAACAAGAAATTCACAATAAAAACATCAAGGATAGAATACCCACGAATCTTGGCAATCAGGAAGATGCCATGTTGGAAGTGATGTCACTTCCTCTAGATCCGGTTGACTGATAAATTATCAAAGAGACTTTTCCATTTAACCATGTTGGGAAAATGTTTAATCGTATTCATCACCCTTTGTTCATTAGCAGAGATAGTGTAGACTTCCAGGTTTAGCCGAATCCTTTTCAAATGGTTCACTGTAGAGAATAGAGGTGCTGCTAATTATAATATGTGCTCAGTTGCTTTATGATGCCTTACAACACCATATTTGGTGTCGTCCTTTGAAATGGCACGAGCATAATCAATTTTTCGGACCCACAGGTCCTTTTGCATTGCCCAACATAGATGGCATTACATGTGTCGCATTTAATAACATAAACGACAATTTATTTTTATTTAAAATTTATTGGATGATAACAACTAACAAACGCGGAAGCATTGCTGACGATATATGGATAGATCCATCTTCCCCTTGATTTTCACACACACTCAACATTTCTTCAAGGGGAAAAATTTCACCCTTCCAACACAAAATGAAAGAATTTTTCAATACAGAGTGCATCCAAAAAGCAATAAAAATAGCAATATTTTGCACGTTACCAACTAATTGTACAATTATTATGAAGAAAATAAAAAAATTTAATTAAAAATTCTCATCAGCAGCAGCTAACAACGGACAGCACGGTAGCAAATGGAGAAGAAGATATATTGTGGCTAAAAGGGAAGATATCTACAAGGTTACAAACATTCACTGTTTTAGCCGGTAACATGGAATATACTTAATTTTCATTTTTATGTTCGACGAGCTATGCTTTAAAAATGCATCTATTTTGTGGTAGTAGCAGGAATAGGTCCTGTTGCAATATTGCAACATTATCATGATATAAAACACATGCAATATAGTTGTAGAATGAGTTCTGCTGTCAATGGTGATCACATTAATTACGTAGGAAACCTTTCTTACATATGGAGTACTAGCATCGTACCCGGCTTCGCCCGGGGATTTGTTTGACCCGTGGTTGTTTCCCAGTATTTGCTCGGTGCTGCCTGATCGTTCACTGCAACAGTCGATTTTCGTTTGTGTATTCTCCCCCTTTCCGCGAATCCTCTCCCTCCCCTCTCCCTTCCTCCTTTTACCCCGTCCTCTCCCTCTCCTGTTGGTTTCCTTCCCTTCTCCTCTTTGCTATACGTAGTTGAACACGTACCTGGCTCCTGGCTGCCGGGTCCCGTGCTTGTTTGTTTGTTCTCTTCTAGGTTCAGTTAATACGTAATCGTATGCTTAATGGTAACAGCTCAATTTGCTCCCCCCCCCCCACTCCCAGTCTTTTGCTGTGGCTTAAGCGATGCGTACCGTGTGAAAAAAAAGTGTACATGACGTCACGTAATACTTGTCCTTGAGATTACCACAGTGTTTAGTTAGAAGGATAATTGTTAGAGCCAATTGTTAGTCGAGGCAACAATGTGCCAATTTCAACTTCTTTTCAGGGGCAACAACATCCCAGTTTCAACTTCATGCCAAAGAATTGACACACTCGCACGTTTTCATTGTTCCCCTTCCGGGGGTCGTTGCGGTTGCTTCATTTCTGCTGTGAGACTTTGGTTTATAATGTAAGATAATATGTGTTAGGTTAAGCAAAACAATAACACATAGCTTATTTGATTGATAGTTAAACTAAGGCTTGCTTGGTTTATAATGGAATTGCTCTTCATAAATAATTGGAATGTCACAAAATTGTGCTTCATAAAATTACAATACTATAGATACGGACAGATTAATACTGTATAGAATATGTGAAACAGTTATTACGGTGTATGCGCTGACTAACGCTGGAATAAACGAACCGGGCCTAACAGCCAATTCTGTCGCCATATTGCAAAGCCTTGTTGATGACGGTTTTCACTAGTTAGCACCGGTCAGAGCCAGAAGTGGCATTAGCAATCGATGTCCCATCATAAGCAATAAAATGTAATGTAACCTAAATCTTGTAGGTCAGCTTTTCTTTCTTTAATAATCGATTAATTAAGTCTCTTTAGCATGTTGTTGAAGTATGAGATGCTGTTTTTGTGTGGTAACTACTACTTGTAAATTCTGCTTATCACTTTGTACAAGAGTGATCACTTATAATAATCACCCACCAGGTAGACCATTCAGGGCACTGATCAGAATAAGTGGGTTCCGATTGGCTAATCTGTTAAATAAATCCCTTTCCCATTGGCTAAAAAAACAAAGGGAGGTAAAGACAATAATCAACGTTAACAGCAAGGTACCATGATGATATCATAGGGCCTAAATTCACTCATCCCTATTGGAAGATGAAATTTTGGCACCTTAAGCAAATGTTTGGTATGTTAGAAAAGTCTGATAGAGAGTCTGCTCTGCTTTTATGCCATCTTCATCATTGCACGTTTTAAATTTGTTTACCACTTCACAACCCAACAAGTGTCATCATAGCATAAGTTTTGCACCAGATTCAGCCTCATTTACCTTCAAGTTCCAGGAAGCATTTGGAGATGATGGTTCCGTAGGTATTAGTTGCCCGGCAAACGTATTCGCCGGAGTCGTCCAGGAAGAGTCTCTTTATGGTGAGAGTTGCCTTGTGATTCTGGTACCTGAGTTCAAAATCTTGTGACTGTCGTATTTCCTTGCTGTTGATATACCACTTGATGTCAGGAGTCGGTGTGCCAACGACGGTACATTCCAACGTCACTGTACCAGCTTCCTTTGCATGGGTGTCCTTCAAGGGGGTTTCAAAGATGGGTTTCTGAGGTTGTGGTTTCGCATCTACGCAAACAGGAAGGAAATGGTTGGATGGTTATTGAAAAATGACTAACGGAGTAACAATAACTAAATGTGGTATTTTCTGCCTTGCGCTAACTATGCACTAACTATGTAAACGCCGCTTATGGATGTTTAAGCCCACGAAAAATCTTCCCTTGAGTTACAATACCTGCCCCAAAACAGTTTGATAATATTTGTTAACGTTAATTTTTTTTTATTCTTATCTCTGTAATAAACTAACGCTTTAGAAGAGAAAGAAATTTAAGGGAAGAGCATAAGCGAGCTTTAGAACTGGGAAACTTATGATCATGGTAAAGTCAAAAGCTGGCTTAATAGTGACACAGCCAGGACATTTGTTGGGGGTGGCACAAAAAAAATGTGTATTTAGAATAGGGTCCAAGAATTCAGTAAGGTGTTTATAGAGGATAGGGGGTGCTTTAAGACCCTCAAAGCCTTGAAAAGTAACACAGTTTCAGCATTTTTGGGCCTCTGAAATGTTTAAAAGGAAATGTTCAAAATTTTTGCAGCTGTAATAAATGCATTATTTGGGTATTTCAGCCAAATTTTACTCTTAAGTTCGGATATTGAGGGGTAGTTGTCCCCTCTTCCCATCCGCTGGTGTGCCACCGGTCTGGAATAGGAATATATCCCCACATCTGCCAGGAGCCTCGGCGACTCACACGACTCAGACTGGTAGCTTTGTCGTAATTTAACACTGAATCAAATTTTAATTTTTTTTAGGAACAAATGTTTCAGCCTAGTGAATCATCCTTGTGTCATCATAGGGAAGAATAAAAAATAAAAGAAACAATTAGTTAATTGTAAACTCACTCTTCAGATTTGTCGCACCTATCACA
Organism: Lithobius niger; assembly: GCA_023313725.1. Taxonomy (NCBI): domain Eukaryota; kingdom Metazoa; phylum Arthropoda; class Chilopoda; order Lithobiomorpha; family Lithobiidae; genus Lithobius; species Lithobius niger. The sequence goes on along the minus strand of JAHWFP010141310.1, from coordinate 12,962 downwards.
CCGATTTCAAACATCTATTGCTACCATTCATAAACAGGGTTTCACGTTTGGCTTAGTGCACTCAGGAAAAAAAGGGCGCACGAAAAAAAAGACTACCATTACACACAAAAAAAGAATTACAAATATTTTTTAAATAGCATTGGGGAGTTAGTCCCCCCTCCCCCTTCAAAAAAAAAGACCCCTGTAGCACAACCACTTATAGAAGAATATCAAAAATATTTTTAAAAAGCCAATGGGCATTTGTTTGTGGAGTTAGTCACTCCCAATTCGCCGCCCCCCCCCCCCAAAAAAAAAAAACCAAATATACAAAAAATTAATAAAAAAAACACCAATTCCCCGGGACCAAATTGTCCTTGGACCAAATCGGCTTTGGACCAAATTGTCCGAGACCAAATCGACGGGATCATATCGTCCTGCCCCGCTTCACCCACACAAGTGACTAAGACATGACTATTTTATCAGTAGTGCAGTGGTTGCCCTAGGCCATAAATTATTCTAATTCTGTGCCCCTTTGCTATTCTAACAATGTCAACATGTTAACAGTGGCATAAATCTCCTCACATAATTACAGCATCTGTCACAGCATTATACTGTGCTTGAAAAATAACTACGTTATTGTTAGATTCCTTGAAGCAAGAGTTGGACAGAGTTTACGACAGTTTGAAACTGCAGGAATCTCCTATACAAATGTCCTGGGGAGAGAATTACTAATCAAGCCCAAAAGGTGTCCGTGGACTTTCGAATGATTTTCGGATTTCTCTACTCTTGGGACAAAAATACTTTGCATATTTGATTTAGTTTCACTTTCCTATGTAAATACAGATTGCTTAGTAAATTCTCGAGAACGTAATTCTAACCAAAAAAAGGAACAAAACGTATATGGTCCAAATTTACGACAGTTTGGAACTGCAGGAATCTCTTATACAAATGTCCTGGGAAGAGAATTACTAGTCAAGCACAAAGGATGTCCGGGAACTTTCTAATGATTTTCGGATTTCTCTACTTTTGGGAAAAATTACTTCGCATATTTGAGCTAGTTTCACTTTCCTATGTACATATGGATTGCTTAGTAAATTCTCGAGAACATAATTCTAATCCCAAAAAAGGAACAAAACGCATATGGTCCAAATACATATATAGCCAAAGTATATCCCAGTATATCCCAAATATAGCTAAAGAGAAAAATATTCAGATATTACAAAAAAATGCCGTATGGCAATCTACTTTGAATAATGGCAGACATGTAATTTACTGAGATACGCTGTTTTAAAAAAAGGCAGTTCAACAAAGTTGTTGCGGTACAAATTTTCGACAGTTTCACTCCCTGGTATTGTTGTGGTTTGCAACACTGTAGCTTTTTGACGCGCACCCAGCGTTAGCCATGGCGCCAGAAGGAGATAGGGTCAATTTTGCTAGGTAAATCCTATCGGAAATACTAGGTTCTTTTACATGGCACAATCGAAATGAGCACGAGACATCACAGGGACCTTCTCTACCCGAAAATGCCAGGGGTGGCTGAGACCGAATTCGAACCCGGGATTTCTGGCTCTGTATCCGTCTCGAGATCCGTTTCGAGACGGTCATGCTAACCATCAGGCCACCTTGCCCCATAGGGTTGCAACACCATCGTCTTTATCGTCTCTATCGTCTATCGTCTAATCTAATCCATCGTCTTTTTCAAGCCCATTACGTCATAGTCCTCTATTTACATTTATTCATCCATTGTTGGGTCTCTGGTTCAGACACGAGGAAGAAACCGAACAATGGACACAAGTAAATAGAGGCCTATTACTTAACGGGCCTGAATAAGACGATAGCATTGCAACCCGCAACAACACCAGGGTGTGAAATCATCGAAAGTTCACATTGCAACAGCGTTTTTACATTGCCGTTTTGAAAACAGAGCATCTCAGTGTATTACGTATAGCGATATCCAACCCTTACTTAAAGTAACTATCATTCAGCTCTGTAAGGAATGAATTTAAGCAAATTAATTCAAAGAGCTATGGTTGGTAACGCAAACAGTACGAGACGATTAGGCAGTTTTAACTTACAATTAGGCACTTACCCTTCGTGATTCACTGGGTCAAAGATCATAGACATCGCAGGTTGCTGTATGAACAAGGGCAGAGTAAGACTCGTACATGCAAAGTAAATAAGCCATGCTGCAAGAATTTACTAGGCAGAAATACTAGAAATATTAGATAAAGATTTTATTGAAACTTTTTAGTCTGGTATGGGGTTACGTGCAAAGCATTATGACTTGGGATCAAATAAATAGTTTTATCGACAACAGTGGTAAAACGTACATTTTCATAATAACGACACGGTGTTACTAATGTGACAGTGTATTTTTTTACGTTTTTAAATAAGAACAATAAATGTGACAACACGTTTCTCGCCACGCTTCACGGCACAATACACGGAATAACAAGATGGGGGCGGGGAATTGAGGCTTAATGGCGCGTCGATAGCTAGGTCATCAGCGCCAACCTCAGTCACGGTGCAGTGGTCCGGGTTGATACAGAGGTGTTAAACAAACCCCGAAGCTAGATTTTATTATACATCTATACCTCTTGCAAAAATGTTAAAATCTTATACCGGACGCAGACTCATTGTCAATTGCGCGGTAAGTCTCGTGGAAGATGGAAAAGGTGAAGACCACTTGATACACCATAGGTGACAATAATAATATTCAGGAGAGAATACCCCTTTAAAGAGGAAACAATGTGCAGCGTGATGGCACACTCCAGTGGGCAACTCTTAAGAATAAGCAGTCTGAAAAATGTTGCGAGACCTCCTGTGTGCATTTGCGCTGAGCGAGTGACGTGCTCGGAAATAAAATGCAGCAATAGTAGTTCAGTCAATAGAGAGGTTTTAGCACCCGTTCACAGCAGAAACGCCTACGTGAGGGATAAGCTCCCGCCGTACAAGAGTCGCGAGTCAAAAAGTCCGTTTTACTCCCCGTTTACTGCAAGCCTTCTTGTAGGCATCGCTTTCCCCATCTGGGGGTAGAGGGTTAAAGCAATGACCTTGGCCTTCCGAGCGCTGATGGTGAAGCCTACCTCCAGGCGTTGCTCACCAGTCTTGCATCACTGCAATTAAACCTACGAAACACTGGTTTAAAATCACCCTACATTGTAACTCAGTTTTGGTAACCAATTAGGGAAGTGATCAATGTACCACTGACCCTCAAAAGGGAATTTTCGAACTTGTGTTTTTAGAGAAAAACGCACAAGTTTGCAGCGAATCTGAAAACTGCTGCCCACAAGTTGAGAACGCCATTCTACAAGTCTGTCCAAACGCCAATGACGTCAGTTAATCCATCCGCGTTCCCGTTTCTCCTACCAAACGGGTGCTAAAACTTGCCTAATGTCCCAATAATTTGGATTTACCTTACGGATCTGTAAGGTAAATCCAATTTATTGGGGGCATTGACTGAATTACTATTACCGCAGTTTACTTCCAAGCACATCACTCACTCAGTACAAATGTACATAAGAGATCTCGCAACATTTTGCAAATAGTTTACACGAACTAAAATCGTTCTTTAACTCACTAAATAAATGTTGTAAGTCACTAGACAAACTCACTGAGAATTTTAAAATCTTACAGCATTATGTTTGTAGGTCAATTATCAGCAACATTAACAGGCCTATTTCTTCTGTAATTAGTTCTGAATAATTAAATTAACACAGATGATTAACAAAGTAAATCTATGAAACCCTGTTTTAATGCTATCGTAACAATTGTTAATTATTGTTAGGAAACACTATTTTTATACGAATTGAAAACAAATTTCTGTCCTAAAGTAATGTGACATGTTTCTTTATACTGTCATGGTTCCTGTGGATGACCACATAAGTTTAAAAAAAAAAACATCGATGGCATCTTACACACCCCCCAAATATGACAGCAATTAAAAAAATTAAATTGTTAACTATGTCAACAGTGAATGCTTGACAAACTACTTTATTACAATTACGGCATGCACAAAAATGGCAACCTTCTATGTTTCAAAATGCAACATTAAATACAACATTCCTTACCTTGCGATTTCAGGCGAAGAGTGGCCGTGGTAGTAACCTCACCGGCATCATTCGTCACACGACAAGAGTACTTGCCCTCATCCGAATGTGTTGCGGATTTAACAATCAGTATTGCGCAGTGGTCGTCAAAATCCAAGATATTGTCTGCACACGGTTCAACTATCATGCCATTGTGAAGCCATGCAACAGAAGGGGTAGGGAAACCACACACAAGACACTCAAACCTGGCTTGCTTTCCTGGGGCAACAACAACATCCTTTAATGGCCGCAAGACTCTTGGGGGCTCGATGTCGTCGTCTGAAAATGCGCTTTCATCGGGTCTTTTCCCCGCTTCCTCGTCTATCATTGGTACATTACTCATCATGCGTAAAGAATGGGAAGAGGTACTCGTTGTGGTGCTCGTCACCGAATAATGTTCTCTGCTTGAGCATTCTTCGCGCCAATCAACGTAACTCAGGAACAGTTCGGAAGGATCATAATAGTCATACCCTCGTTTGTAAACAATTCTAGAATCAACAGACGTGCAAACTTCACCGTTGGTCTCACCTTCGATCATGGGCTTCAACAGCGGCTCGGCCTTGCTCACCACCAGTGGATTACGTGGAGGGTATCCTACAGCACATGCACACACACACAAATACAGAATTAGAGCAATACAAAGGAGGCATGCACGTGTCTTACACAGCCAAGTTTTAGTAATGGAATCTTAGTGACTAACGGAAATGGTTTCAGACTTTGAAAAAAATTTAGTTCGTGGAGTGGATTGCTTCGAATTGACAAAAAATACACACACCGGTGAGTAAAAGAAATCATGCACATATATAACATCTCAACGTCAATCACGTCAATATAGGCAGCTTACATTAAAACACCATAAATCAATACTCACAATCGACACACTGCAAAACTATTCTTACACCATGTGGAAATGGTTGGCACCGAGTCATGAAACAGTACTGAGTCACCTACATTTGATTTCTTTGCTTAATTCACTTACGAACTATTTCTTCAAATATCTCACACCATGTCAATCACTCAGTACTGAAATGATACAGTACTGAGTCCCTTGGTTTACTTGCAAATTATTTCGTCAAATATCTCACCGAGCATGACATTACGTCACATAAACAAGCTTACATCATGAATGGATGTAAGGTAAATACAGCATTCAAAGAGTTTCATAGTCAGTGCCAACAGTATTCCGACATACGTGTAACTTCCAAAATATACCATTATAATGCCAGCTTCGCTATTGCAATTCACTCCACGGCTTAGGAAACTTTGAGAATAAGTTCCAACTTCAAATGACATTACGTCAAATATGTTATTAAACTCGCAAGAAACAAAATTACGTCATAATGGCTGTGTAAGACTTACAGTTCTGAAACTTAATACAGTATGTGGTCAACATTATTTAAAACTAAAAACAACAAAACAGCAAACAAAGATAGCAAACACAAGACAGACAACCACATTCACACTCATTCATCATCAAAGCTAATCTCAAGAATAAAATTCGTAACACGGACAAGAAGTATCTGTGCGAGACAGCTCAGTATACGTACAGAAGGATAATATGTGCATGTGACGCTGAGCAACATTTGTATTTGCAAGTTTGCTTTTCTCAACGTGTGCGTGTGCCTGTGCATGGTTTGTTATTTATCATATTGTAAGACACCAGGGCAAAACACACTTTTTGGGTAGTTTTTATTGGCCGTCAAAAAGAAAGGGGAAAAAGGAAGGACAAGCACAAAACAAGACCAGGTATGCAAGAAGGAAAAAAAAAGATGATAAGACCCTAAATTTTTGGTGATGGAAAAAAAGAAAAAGAATAAAGAAGATTAAACATCAAGCACTACAAGAGCAGGAAAAAGAATAAAATTCATGAATACAATAAACAAAACTCTCCATTTCAGATTGTTAGCGTAGGGCTACCATTTTTCGTTTTCCCGGAACGCTGTTTTGTTCTAACTTGCTCCTGGGTTCCATGTATTTGTGACGACTACACGACTCTCCACGCAAAGTACAATTCGGCTATTGTAATGCAGACATCTCGATCAGGTATCGTCCATGGCTTGTAAAAATGATTTTGCCAGATCAGTATCGAAAGAAATCTACTTAGAGGAGAACCTTACCAATGACGCAATGATCTCATGCTCCCCAAGAAAATGATTAGATGTGTTCTTTATGAAATTATGGAGAGGAAACGAACATGAAACATCACAGGATAAAATGTAAATTTGCTACCGCAACTAACATTTTTTTTGTAACAAAATGGCAGCCCCACGTAACAATTCAATTTTAATAACCTAATGACTATGTTATTTACATGTGAACTAGTCCTCAATAACAGTAAGCCTAGTTAACACGTGTACCATAAATTGCAGATTTTGGCGCTACGTTTTACATTTTTCTATAAAAGTGCAGACTTTGAAGGATTTTTTTTTTAAATTGGTGCTGCATTCATACACATGCTTATTCAGGTAAATGGAAATAAAGTAACAAATGAAGTAGCCGGTGACAAACGTAATATTAAATTTGTAATTTTTTTCGTGTGAAAACGTATCAAGGCCAAAAAAAGAACCGATTACTAGCAAATTTATGGTACGTATACTTTACGGACTAGTACTGCCTACTCCTACGCCAACCGCAATACAAATCTCAAATCTCGCATTTTACTCGAACCTAATTAACGCACGTGATTTAACGTTTACACAATGAAAAAATTTGTAAAATATGTGGTAATTTATGAAGCAGCATTAGAATTTGGTCTCTTAATGCTTTTGGGACATTTCAGATTTACAACGACAGTAGTAGGCCCTCACATACCATTGACTGTGAGAGTTGCCCGTGTTGTGTCGTTACCATGGCAGTTACGGGCTTTACACATTATTTCTCCACCATCTTGTGCTCCAACTTTGTGGATGAGAAACGAACATGTTCCATCTTCATCGTGGGTCCGGTGGTGTTCTTTGGAATGCTTCACCTTTTTACCCTGACGATACCACCGTACACGGGGTCGTGGAGAGCCAGATATTTTGCATTCGAACCTATAAAAGTCAATACAAACACAGAGTATAGAGCAGTGACACAACGTAGTATTATTGTATATAACTCTATGCTGGAGCCTTAATGGGTTAGCTGCAAGGGCTCTGTGGAGATAAACAGAAGGGCGTCATACTGAAGCCGATGCTGTTAAGAGTGGATTTCTTAGACCTAAAACGCGCGATTTTTGTTGTTGGAGAAAACGTTATTTTAAGCCTAAGAAATCTGCTCTTCTGTTGTTTTTCCCTCGATTTTTATGTAGTGCACCTTGTAGCTATGCCCTCCAAATGCTAGCTCGTACCCATTCTTGGAGCCAATATGGCGGCAAATGTCACTGCTCTTTAGAAAAAGGTATATCACTAGAGTAACAACCTCACTGTATTGATTCACTAAGCAACTTAGTTATAGCAAAGGAGGATAATTAGAACCGTATCCCCTAAGCTTAAGTGGCCCCTAACTACAGATTTTTTTCCCCCAACACTCAAAAACACATGCAACTTTTGTGTGATATTAACCGATTTCACCTGACTTACTGTTTCTGGCGCAGATTAGAGAACTATAGTGTCCGCATCCTATCTTGAGTTCACCCTTGAACGAACACAGATAATCAATTGTATGTTTTTGGTAGCAGAGTACCTTGTTGATATCCAAGACTGTTACAAAAACAATGGCGGCCGTCGATTAAAGCTGCCCCCTCCTGGAAGACGTAGCCGCTCATAAAATATCTGCAGGACTCAAGATACGCTAGGCACACTATAATTCATACTGCAGGAAACAATAATTCCTTTGAGGGCTAACTACTACATTTACTAGCACCACAATATGTCAGATAACCTATATTTCATAAAATGTTTGTGACTTGTGTACTAGTTCTGCATTCCCCAGTGTTGAGGCGCACTGCCCTTCGTAGGTGAGACGCGCGAGCAGCTGCCGGCGACATACTATAAAGATTAATGGTGATTTTTTTAAAAAAACTATGCATTGCAAAGTTTTCGCCAATGACAGTCTTAGACCTGCTGTCAACCGTTTTTAAAAATTACATTATGATAAGATTTTCATCCAGTATCATTCATTTTATTTTTAAAAATTTGCTCGCGATCACCTGCTGTCTGGACTAGTACAAGAACACTTTTTTTACGAGGTAATGCATAGCTTCAAAGACGGATATAATTTTTACAAGTAATAGATATTTACCCTCTTGGTCCAACAATGATTGGCAGATATGTTGTTTTCGAAGCGTTCGAGGTTGCAACAATACTCCCGAGGGTGCAGCCCGAGGGATTATTGTTGAAACCGAGAACGGCTTCGAAAACAACTTATTCACCAATCATTGTTAGAACAAAGAAGGTACAAGCCGAAGTTATATTACCTGTAGCAGTGTGTAACACAGTGTGTAGCAGTGTGTTACACACCTGCAGTGTGTAAACTACGTGTGGTTTCAATCACCGATCCAAAGTATTGTTGTCACTGAAGTACTTTGTCATTGTTATCTTCGTAGAAACATTGTTGCTCGATTCTCATGTACTCCTTCGCATCAAGGAAACGAGAACTTTCCCCATCAGTCAACAACGATAATTTAGGTTTGTTTCATAAAAAGAAAGATATGCATTTATACTGTGTGGCCATTTCCCATTTCTCTCTATATTGGTGGTTGGTTTCCCAATGCCAAGTTTCTTTTTCTTTTTTTTTTTTTTTTTTGGCTGTGTCTTAGGCCCCGGTTAAGGGATTCGGATTTGAAACCCTCTGGTCCCGGAGAATTTGTGGAAAATTAGGCCTTGATCTTGTTAAACAAGAAATAATTACGCACAAGCATTTTGAAAAGGGAAATGTTGAATTTAGATGGAAATGTTAATTTAGTGGCAAATTTTAATTTGGTGGATATTTGGTAGTTTTCGTATCGTAGTTTCTGAATCATTGCATTTTTTTCAAGACGGCCGAAATATCGGTAGAAAATGTTAAGATGTTAAGTCATTCCATACGTGTATCCCCACTTTTAAACAATGCTTGAACAATAGAAGAAAATTCTTTAACCTCGAATGCCTTGAAAGACAAGTCATTTTGGAGACACACTTTTCAACAATGAAAACCGAAAAAGTAGGGTTACAATGCACTAAATTAATATAAAATTACTTCTAAGAAGTTAATATATGGCATAATTAATTCAGTTCAACTAAAACAATTGGAATAAACACTGTAATTTGACAAATTGCCTGGAGTGTCCTTTTGACAAAGAATGGAGGTAAATATTGCCTTAAAATTGCAGCAGGCATAGCTCAGAAACTCAGTGCGAGTACACTTCTAGCATCATCTACTCTACTAGCATCTACTATTCAGGTGCTAGTAGAGTACTTTTTTCAGAAGTTAAAGAAAATAGTACCAGTATACTGAATTATCTTACACTACATGTAGAAATCGGGTGCTAAACATCACATGTCAGCAAAGATTGTACAGTTGTACTACATGTTGAACTTCTCAATGCCCTCTGAATATCATGATGTGTGAATAAACAAACTCCATAAAAATGAAGCCATTGGTCGTAAGTTACTGAACAATTTAAATGAGAACTCGGGAAAAACAATTTAACGCTAAATTTGTGCAAAATGGAGATGTATTCGTTAAGATGTCTAGTAATATAGTTATGCACTGGGGGATGTTGAGCAATGATAAAAATAGATTTTCAAATTAGTTGAATCTTGGGTTCAAATTTACAAGTTGCAATTTTTAATAGTGTTTTAAATGTGTGTTTTACTTTATCCACTGGGATAATATTGGCTTGATAACGTGATGCAGTAATCTCGAAACGTTGCATTCTCTGCAGTTGCAGAGGCTTTATCTGCAGTTGCGTTATCTGCACCTTTGAGGCTTTCCGTTTTTATTTATTCGTTGCAGGTGCTTTATTTGCTTTTATAAACCTACAACACACCTGAAAAAATCTGTGGTATGAAGCAGAGGTGGTTCACTGTTTTCACAAAATTTGTTACGGTTAGCCTTCCAACCTTTAGGCTAAATGCTTTGACTTTTACCACGTCCTGTTGGCAGCTCATGCTAGAAGAAGTGCTTCCCGATATTATTGTTCACAAGGGCAGCTTTTAGATACGCCTGTGAATGATACGCCCTTACAGACAAATACTCTCTGTGTGTCACTCACAGGCATAACTACAAGCAACCATTGTGAACATTACTGTCGGGAGGCACTTCTTCCTCACCGTGCGATAGGACACTAGCACGAGCTGCTGCAGAACGTGCTAGAGGTCAAGCAGTTAGCCTAAATGTTGGAAAGCTAACCATAACAAAACTTTGGCAAACAGTGAACCACCTCTGCTTCGTAACACTCCATAATCCCTACTTCGGTGGCTTGTTTTAACGTTTTAGATCTTAGTTTTAGTGGAATTTTCCTTGACAAACAAAACAACTACAGAAGTAACTATTCAGAAGCTAACAGTTTTCAAGGGTAAATGCAAATCGGCCATCAGTGAAAAGCATACTGTTCTAGTATATAAGAAATAACATACTGTAGTTCAGTAAGCAACCTTTATGCACCTCGTTCAATCAAGTAGTGTGACCCGGATTTAAACCAGCCCCTCACCAGATGATCAGATCACTACCATACATCCTTTAATGGTATGGCCACTTGTCTACTGGCATAAAAATAACTCTCTGAACCCATTATTAAGGTCACAACCGGGATCAGGACTCAACTAAAGTGTGCTCATTCATAGGCAATGGAGAGGGAATATAAATCATACACAGGGTGTCCTTAAAATATTCATACAGTTTTAAAAACCAAGGGAAAAAACTATTTATGAAATGAATCAAAGCATTACACCAATAGAAATGAAATAATGACATTTAAAGTTTTTTTTTTTCGTTCACCATATCTCGACATCTCGATATCTTGACATGAAAATCCTCATGCAACACACAGTCACGAATGAGACAGCCAAAAACTGAATGTGTCGCTGGCTTATTGGCTCATTTTTTTCCAGGGAGGACCAATAACGGGAGCAACTACGTTGACATGCTCAAAAACTATACGATATCTCAGTGTGAGGAGTTTCAACCGCACATCATCTTCTAGCAAGACAATGCACCACATCAATGGAACCTTGTACTGAGGGAGAAACTCGCACACAAATTCCAGGGGCACTGGATAGGTAGAGACGGCTCAATTCGTTGGCCAACCCGTTCGCCTGACGTAACGCCTCTCGACTTCTGTTTGTGGGAATTTGTGAAAGATACTGTGTATAAGAGGAAGATACTTGACACTGTGGCACTGTGTCAACAGATAATCGCCGCTGTTGCTATGGTGGCACCCGACATGCTACGAAATGCATGGATTGAGGGAGGGAGACTACCGATAAACATTATAAGAGCCACACATGGCGCCCATATCGAGATATGGTTTACCAAAAAAAAAATACCTTTAAATATAGTTCTTTATATTGGTGTAATGCTTTGATTGATTGGATAAATATTTTTTCCCTTAAATTTTTAAAAGAGTGTGAATACTTTATGGACACCCTGTATATTAATTTGTATTTCCTACGACAAATGCCTATGACCGAGCACATTCGGTCGAATAGAGTCCTGGTCACGGTTGTGACCTTACTAATGGGTTCAGTGTTATCCTTACGCCAGTGGACAAGTGCTCATATCAGTAAAGGCTGTACAGCAGTGATTTGGTGATGGACTCGTTCGCCGGTTCGAATCTGCGTGACATCACTTGAATGAAGCCTAAGTGCATGAAGGTGGCTTATTGAACTACTTTATTTCTAGCGTATGATTTTTGCTTATGGCTTATTTCCAGTTCACCATTATATTATTTACCGTGATTTATGTCTAGTTTCAAGAGCTGTTGGCGTAAGTATTTATTTATGACTTGGCTCAAACTCACAAGAATCGAGAGAATGAAAACAGCATCTGTAATGCTGAGCGGAAAGAATTTATAGGTCTGACCATAAAATCTAACGCAACGTTTAAAAATTGTCAAATCAAAGAGAGTTGAGAACGGCTAATGGCAACAGCCACCATTGTGGTAAAAAAATAAAGATTACTTACTTCGCAGGAGATGAAACTGCCACGCGTAGCGATGATAGTGGGACAGAGAACTTGGGTGGAATACCATGATCGGAAAGGTCATCATTGGTTGACGCACTCTCAGACTCTTCCGACCTCTCTGTTGGAATGTCATCAAGGACCTCGTCATCTGTCCCACTTTGTGTGGTCGTGTCTTCACCATCCCCCACAGGTCCTGAACTCGTTGTGTCCTCTCCAGTTGGGGTCGCAGCACTGATGGATGCGATCTCACTGTCAGGGATATATTCATAAGCTGAAAAAAGTTAAAATTCCAGTTAATACAACCATGACTAACCAATTACGTTGAAGCAATTTTTTTTTCTTTCTCTCAACTTTGTGAAAAGCCAACAATGCAGTGTGTACAGTAGCAAGGGCTGGTTTAAAAACGCATTCAGACAAGACAAAAAAATAAATGCATTTGAAAATTAACAAAAAAATTGTGTTCCATCCAGTGATTTTTTTTTATCCACACGATTTGACAAACTTTCTTCGACAGGTTTTAAACTTCAAAGTTTAATGCCATTTGCACAGGTGGAACAGAATGCTGCTTACCTCGTTAAAATATTTAACCACAATTTAGTAAAAGACTTGTCTGGGATCAGAAATATTTAAGTAAATACGACTTTCCTCAATTCGTATTGATTTACCGTTTTGATAATAAATAAAGACGGACGCAAACCTATTCACTTCGCTGTTGCTACTTAAATGTGAGACTGCCTGAGCAGGTAATTGTACCCATGGCCTTGAAACATCGGCGTTTGGTTTCAAAGGTCATGGGTTCAATTCCCCACT
>JAHWFP010141309.1:116266-127363 GCA_023313725.1 Lithobius niger | reverse complement strand
CCCCCCCCCCCCGATTCGTGGCCCCTCCCTGACGCTTGACCAACAAATTCTTGCCGATCAAGGAAAAGAAGGAAATTTGGTACACAAGTCATTCTTAGCATTACAGATCGAACCAGCCTTGCAACGTCCTAGAGGCTTCATATTTCAATCTGCTTCGCATGTAATAGGCCCAAAGCCTGTTTCCTAATTACAGCACACGACGAAATTTGGCTGCGAAAAGCCAATCTAACTGAGCGAAGTGCAGTGAAGCCTGACGAGGAACAGTGCTTTGCGTGAAGTGGTAGATTAATTCATAGAAAGTAACAATTCCTCCATAAGTAAGCTATGACACTTAAGCCCAACACTTGCCAAACAAAGATTTGTTTGAATTTCAGCATAAAATATTTTATCCATAGTTTTTCGGCAAATTTTGTAACGGAAGGTATTTGTGCTAACGTTAATATGCTGGGTGTTTATCCCTCCCGAATTATTTTAAAGCTACTCACTGCACTGACGTCGTTACCTTTTTACTTCAGGAAACCATTTTACCACTTTCAGTCTATCTAGACTGCAAACTTTTTTTTTTCGTAAGTATTTATATTTTATGTATATCCTATATAATGCTCACCTTCAAACAGAACCTCCTGAAAATTAAAAATACGATAAAACTTTCAGAATAGCGTTAGGAAAAGATAAAAATACTTCTCAAGGTTTTAGGATCGGTCTAAAAGTTGCAGTGTTATTTTTGTTATCTAGTATTTCCGAAGAATTGCGAAGCCTTAGCTTACATTACTAATCGTATTAAATAGAAACTACTGTATAAACAAGCTAAATTTTGGAATCCCATTTTTTCTAAATCATTCTAGACTACCGTAGTTTACTTGAAAAATGCTTGCCCGGCAACAATGCAGGCTCGAGCCACCAATTAGCAAGCGCAGACTCACGCCCCATGTGGCCTTTTGTTGGCGCTCTTTCAGCTGCAAAACCTTTTGGCCGCGACTGTACATGTCAAGTCAATACTTGCATTGTAGTTTGTTCATATGACCTGAATAAAAGGTTTGGTGTGGCTTGAATGGTTTCTGAATCTATTTCTTTTCCGATTTGTCTAATACCTACAAAGATCTCAGTGACTTCGAGTACTTTCTTAGGTTTTCAATATATGAGAAGGGTATAGAGGGGTAAATAGGGGTAAGAAGGGTAAATCATGTTGGGTGGGTAAAACATTTAATTGTGACTTCATTTCCGGGTGAAAAATGCATTTTTTGACGTCATTTCCGGTTTGTGACGTCATAGATCCAATATGGCGGATCCAAGATGGTGGCATTTCCGGTGTGTTAGTACGTACACCTTCTTAGGCCGGAAATGACGTTAAAAAACCGGAAATTTACGTCAAAAAACCGGAAGTGACGTCATAAACCGGAAGTGACGTCATAATCCAAGATGGCGGCGGTGGTCACGTGACCGGAAGTGATGGTACTGCGTACACTTATCTTACTACTTCTGCGGTCAAGATTGCCATTGAATGAGGTAACCTAAATTAAAGGAGTATACAGTAAGCGTTGAATTCTGATAAAATGCCAGACTGAGCCTAGGCTAGTTGAACCAGAATATAGCTTAAATAGACTGTTTTCAAAAATGCAAAATTTGCAAAACATTTCGGGGATTTGTGCACCCCGTCAGCAAAGGAACATCATAAAATCACAAAATTAACAACACAGTTTAAACATGCTGTTTTCAAGACATGTATAATTAACGTAAATAATGATATTTAATTAAATTAAGAAACTTAAGTTTTCTTGGCTAGAAATGAGTCAGCATTGGGGGGTGGTGGGGGAAATAAACAAGACCTAACCATGCAAGTGCGGAGCAGTTAAGGATGACTTCTTATCCTGGTGTACTCGCAGGGTGAGGTATTTTATTTGGCTCCCTAATATTGAGTATTAGGGTTCGTACAGGGCATTGAATTGCTGGAAAAATGTGAAATTTCATAGTGCCCGCTTCGAGGCCTTGGAAAATATGGAATCCTGACATTCTCAATATAAGGCTGGAAAAGGCATGGCAATATAAGGCATGGATTCACTTGTTCTTCTGGCTGCTGCGGACTTGTCACATGATTCCGTGTTCGTGTCCTCTTCTTCTCCTGTGATTTATGATCCTACTACAAGCCGGTCCGGTGAGCGTTCCGTTCCTTCAGCTTTATTCCCTACCAGTTCCGTTCACCTTTCCCAGGCTGCCCCGGCCCGGCGTGTCGGACGGCCCGTCTCTGCCAAGCCGTCCTGGACATGGTGCTTCGCCCTCCGCGCCCGCCGCCATCAGCAGTTGTTCCGGCGTTGCTTTCCTGCTTCCTGGAATGTGAATTGCGAATCTCCTTTCGACACGCAGACCCTAGACGTGGTCTCTTTCATCCCATATTGCCACCTGCAGTGATCTCAAGTCCTCTGGGGGGCACCGGCTCGGCGCTCTCCGGCGTAACAGGCCTCAGCTTCCATACGCCTATCTGTGCCCGTCCGGTGCACGTTCTGCATTCCATATGCCAATCCTGTTGGCTACTGCTTTCCGGACATTCCGCAACCTCCACAACCTGTTTTGTTAGGACTTCGTCTACCTTGCCTCTGACTAATCCTTCCAGCCTCTGCTGTCTTGAACTGGCATCCCTCAGTGGTTTTAATTCCGAACATTCCCTATTGTGTTCCGGGTTTCGTTCGCCCTACTTTCTCTCCTTAACAATGCATTCGCCCATTCTTCTTTTCAAGCGTTCCCTGATATCACTCCACTTCCAGCTGGTGATTCCTCCGCATTGTCCTGCTCTCCGAAGCTCGGTCTTTCTTTCCGACTGGATTATGTTCCCTGTACGTAGACATTAACTCCACCCATCTCTGTGATGCTACGCTCCACCTGGATTGAACGGAACGCAAATATGTCATTCCGCCCATGTTTTTCCGCCCCACCAGTATCTCTGCGGTGTTACGTTCCGCCTGGATCGGATGGAACGCCAATGGTTTCTTTCTTTTCCGACGCAAAATATTGTGAATACCTTGTTTACTCATAGGTGACTGTGTACAAAGGTTCTCCAGCCAAAGAAGATATCGTTCAACTATCCCCCCCCCCTCCAAAAAGGAGGGAAAATAAAACACAAACACATCATGAAGAAAGAAAAAAGAAAGCAGGACATACTCGCCAGAGTGTTTCTATTTTTCGATTCAGAACGGTTTGGCTGTTCCATTCCGTCCTTCCCTCTACACGGGGGTCTACGGACGACAGCCCGGTGTTTGCATCTGCATTCATAGGTACATGGATCAGGTAATGGACGGGGGAAGGGGGGGGACCTCGGCTATTGTTGGCCAAACTATGATCTCCAAAGGCGTCCATTCCGACCCATTCTTCCCCCACGTTCTGTTCCTTCCATCCTTCTACGTTACTTTCTATTACACCTTTGTCTACATACACTAACGTCGCAGTCCGTTACTGCAACTGTTCTTGTCAATCTGCAGCTGTCTTCTCCGTCCAGGGACAAGCAAATCCCACGTTCCGTTTTCTGCCCCCCCCCCCTTTTTTCGCACAGGTATCAACATGGTTTTCGACGCTGACTCGGCTTAGGAAAGGCCCGACCGCTTCTTCCTTTCTGTCCAGCCTGCTCCGACTTCACAACATCGCCATTCCTGGCATTTGCCCGTGTTCCTCTCGTCCACAATTTGGGTTTGCACTCTTTCCTTATTTTCGTGGCTAGCTCAGGCGTACAATTCATCTTTACTGTCCTTTCTGAGCACCTTCGGTGCATGCTCAGGCCATCCACCGCTCTACTGGGCTTTCCTCGCTCGCCTTTCCGGCTGGCCGTTCCACGATCCGTTCCTATCGTCCATTCAGCTGGGTCTTTGTCCCCGCCCCGCAAACTTCTCCCTCTTCTGACATGCAGTGTTACACTCATCCGTCTTTCCTCTACCTGTTTGCCCATCTTTCCGCCCTGATCAGGTAGAGGTGCTGCAGTATCACCGGAACTACCACGTTTCCCGCTATGTACCAGCCACCACTAGGATCCCCGTGTCGGCCACCTCGTGTTTTGGCGCGAAGCCTTTCCGGTACTTTGTGTACATTATTCGTCTGGTCTTCATCGAATTCTTCGTTATTACTAGCCAATGTCGTCAAACTCTTTTTCTCTCGAGAAACCTCCTGTTTCGACGCCCAATGTCCCTGCACCTATCGCTTTTGGTTGCATTGGAGTCACCGGATTAATTGAACATTTTGATCCTCACCTTTGCTGTCAGAATCATCGACAGTACATCGGTTCTTCTCTGCTCTGCAGCATTTGCACTCTAAGCTACGCACTGAACGCTATAGAAACGTCAAAGAGCTGCTGGGCGATCCGGATACTCTGCTTCCCCAACTGTCTCCACCGGGCTCCCATCTAAGGAATGTTCCGTTCCTCCCCCGTCTCTTTGCCCGCGATTTCTATAACGCAATCACGTTCTCTTCCCAAGCAGCTCTTGTACGTTCCGACTCTGTGCCTTCCATAGCAGGCCCTTCTGGAGTTTGCCCTACGCGCTTCAATCCGCCTTCAAGCCTTCCGCTCCTGACACTGTCTGGAGTCCGAATCAAGAACGTCCGTTTTCCGATGGCTCCACCATGATGGCAGCTTGCTCCCGCTCCGCGCACTGTGGCTGCAATACTATTACCATCGGACCGTCCTGTTTCCGTACCTCCTGACCAGCTTCCATCGGCTACAGCTACCGATTCTCCTCTTTCCAGACTGCCCGGACAAGCTTCCCCTGTGAAAACTAGCTGTAAAACGGCTTCCGTCCTGCCAACGGCACTAACTCGAAGTTTAGAATTATCCGTAAGGGACATGGAAAATGTGGACCTAAATATAAACGTTATCCTTTCCATGGCGGAAGGCTTTGCGTCGGAACTCTCCTTCCCCGGGCGCAACGTGACGCTATCTCCTCCGTCCAAGCAGCGGCTGCCTCCGTTCCTTCTCTGCGGGACGAAATTCTTCGCCTCCAGAATTATCTCCCTCGCCGATAGCCTTGATCATCTACGGGATCGGCTCAGCGCCTTACAAGTTGTGCTTAACCATGCCTTGCTCCTATATAAGCTTCCTTGGTTGTAACCACTCCCGACCCGACGTCCCCACCATGAAGAGCATACCACTGTGCACGTTCCCGCACCCACCGTCTACATTGTGCTCCTGCGTCACTTCAACTTCGTTTCCCTTGACCAAGGCCATCTCCTTGCACTTTCTCCAACACCTAATTCTATTGAGCGTCTTTACCATAAGGCACGGTCTCCGTTACCTTCCCCGTTTAAAGACGCATCCACAACGGGGTCAGTATCCTTCACACCACCTATTCTGCAGGATACCATTCCCAATCAACCGCCCGAAGATGTCTGCCCGCTTCTCTCGGCATTGTCAGCGGCCGCGGCCTCCCCGGGCTGCGGTTACCCGCGTATTCCGTTTGGTAGTTCGACGATGCAACCACATTTATCCTAGTTTTTCATGGGCTGTCACGTCATACCGACGCCTCCACACTCGTCTTGTGACTTGCCCTGTGCATCCTGCCATGGGAAGGCGAAAGGTGTTGCTTTAGGTTTTCGGGCTCTGCCATAAGAATTTCCGTTCCGCTACATTCCTTTTACATTTAACAAACTTTATCGTTACGTATTCCACGAGGGGCCCTGCTCCATTTCTCACCTAACGTCTCATCCTACATGTGATTCTTGTGCCACGATTCCTCACGGATTTTACTCATTGTATTTCAAGTATTAATCTGTCACCCTTTACCACACCATGTTCCTGTTTTATTGTTCTCCAACATTATCCACCACCTCAAGAATGTTCGTCCTTACACTGTCTTATGTTCTGCTGTTTCATGTTTCCGTCGTTAGCTGAGCTTCCTGTGTCCTGCTTCCAGCTCAGCCACGCTCGACTGTCCGATCATCACAAGATTCCCCTTCCGCAGCAAGGTAGGAGGGTTCTTTCCATTTTTTTTTTACCTATGACTTGCTGTACCCTTGGCGTTGACTCGTTTGTGTCTCCCCTGTATTTTTACGTCCGGGTGTTCTCGCAATGGGACTGGGGTTCCCGGGGAACGGGGCTGAGGCTCTTTCGGTTGTCTTCACCGGAATACGTTCCTTGGAATTGCCGACTCGTACTGCGGGTGTCCTGAACCTAGCCCACCACCTGTTGTGAAGAAGTCTGCTAATGTAAAAACAAGGTAATGTATATTTTTGTGGTAATAAAAAGACTAAAATACCAGGGCCTGCACCTGGTTGATTTTAGTTTTTGTTTGCCTATTCGAAAATATACATTACCTTCAACCCGGCCTGCCTCCCCTCTGATGGATCTAGGTTCATGGGGGTAAGAAGAAAGATGATTGTGATCTGCTGCGTTCCGCTTATATATGCAGAGCCAGTTCCGGACATGCGCAACGGCAGGGAAGACAACTTTCTTCTAGGGAATAAGGGCTCCAGCAAGGTGGAAACTGCTAATGTAAAAAAAAAAAGGTAATGTACATTTTTGTATAGGCAAACAAAAACTAAACTCAACCTGGTGCACGCCCTGGTATTTTAGTCTTTTTACCCGTTCGCCAGTGACTAGTAAAACTAGTACGACTAGTTTTAAATAAATAAAACATATGAAATCGGAAGTTGCCCTTAAGTAATTCCTGGTTTTCGTCAGAATAATAGTGATGGCTTGCCTTGCTTATGTATTAGCAGGCAAGATCTACTGGTAAGGTTTCTAGCTAAGAACATTGTGCATTACTACGCACACACATAACTATATTAGTATTTAAAAACGCTTAAACGTATAAAATACGGATGTAAGCCTTAAAAAACTTGAAGCTCTAAAGGAACATATAAAAAAAAGATATGTAAGCCTTCGGGGTCGCACTAATACGTTTTAAAGAAGCTTCACCTTGTTTTTGGGACGCTGGAGAATCTTTTACAGGTATTAGTGCGACACTGATGGCTTACATGTCTTTTTTTAATATATATATCTGTTCCTTTAGAAATTTAAGTTTCTTATTTGCCAAAACATCTTAACCTGTTAATTTTGCAATACATTGTCCCCAATGTGATGTTCCCCTGGAGGTTTCTTCGGCTGTGTAGCCGCCTGTTTGCATGCCACACTGCGCATGCGCGGCGCAGTCCGCCCTTATAAAAGCGAGAGTGCAGACGCTTCCGTCATTCATTTTCCTCCAGAGGTGCCTATACGTCACCTCACTCCACTGTTTCCCGCCTTTCATTGGAATTTGAATTTACCAAAGTTCCGAAGCTTCTGCTTCATCCGCCGCCCGCCCTCGTGCTCTTGCTCGTCCTTTCACCCTCGGTCAACGCTGGGTCTCTGCCATAGATCTCGCCACCGATGGCCCAATCCTTCCCGCTACGTTCATCGACGCTCCTTTCATCGATGAAACTGCTCCAACCGTGTCGCCTCTACAAGCCGGCCAACGGACTCCTCTTACAACACCGTTGGATCTTTCATCACTCTGTCACATCTCATTCTGGCTACGGAAAACTACGGAAAAAAGAAGAATCTTCGCCGTGCTACCGCCGCATCTGGACCAATTCCAGGCCCCAACTCTGCGCTGGACCTGTCCTCAAATTCTTCCCGCAAAATCCACAGCGTTTCCCGCAGCGAAGTTCATGTCATTGTCCAACAGGCTATACACGGGAAAACGAAAGACAACCCGAGGCCTCTGCCATCATGCACGTCTTCTGCCCACCACGCCCGCACCCAGGGTCGGGTTGCATCCACTATGTGTCATGAAAGCCACAAGCGTGACGCCCCGTTCATCGCCCAGTACTGCCAAGAAACGAAAGACTGCCTCACCACCGGCAGCTTCACGTCCTCTTCCCGCGAACGTGCCCCTGGCCCCGGCAACCACAAACCCGCTTTCACTTAACCTTCCAACAACCGGAAAAATGATTCACTTCACGGACGCTCATCTCTTTGATGCGTTTTGAGTGATGAGTCAAGACTGAACCCGTTTTCACCTGGCTAACCTAACGTGTCGAGTGATATTCAATACTACAGTTCTGTCGCTGCTTGTCTCACTCGTGGTTAAACTCATGTTTTGAGTGAAGATCCAAGACAGAAAGCGTTTACACCTCTTGCTGCTTGTCTTGGTCATAGCTGACCCCACGTCTCGAGCGAAAATGAAGACGACAGTTGCTGTCCACTGCTGCTCGTCTCATTCATGGCTAGAACCCACGTTTTTGAGTAAATCTAAAAGAAGCCATCTGCACCTTTTGCTGTTGTCTCAACTGTGGCTGAGCCCACATTTCGAGTGAAAATCAAGTCAACAGTTGTTGTCTACTGCTCTCACTCGTGGCTAAACCCACGTTTTGAGTGAAGATCCAAGATGGAAGCCGTTTCCACCTCTTGCTGCTTGTCTCGACCGTGGCTGACCCCACTTCTTGTGCGAAAATCAAGATAACGGTTGCTGTCCACTGCTGCTCATCTCATTCGTGGCTAGAACCCACGTTTTGAGTGAAGAACCAAGACGGAGGCCGTTAGCTCTTTCCCCTCCTCACGAGGGACGACTCCCGTTCCTTTTGTCACGGCTGGACCCCCCCCCATCATGGTCGGCGACCGTTCTGCATCTCCCATCCTTTCCCCGGACGACCGCCGTTCATCTGACG
This sequence comes from Lithobius niger, assembly GCA_023313725.1. NCBI lineage: Eukaryota > Metazoa > Arthropoda > Chilopoda > Lithobiomorpha > Lithobiidae > Lithobius > Lithobius niger. Next base: position 118,744 of record JAHWFP010141309.1, on the reverse strand, counting down.
CCTGCCGGCTCCTCTCGTTCAAGGTGGAATTCCAGCTTCTACGCCGCCCGCCACTATACTTCCGTATTGTCGTGGGCCGGCTGCCTCCTGATCCTGGCTCTGAAGTCCCACGAACCTCACCCCAGAACGCTACCTCGTTTAGCCCCAACGGCCTCAATTGCCTCACCGTACTCTCACCACCAGACCTAGTCAGTGTGGGAAAGCTCTTTACCGCATTCATCAGCAACGACCACTGTGTTACAAGACCGACTTTCACCAGACGCTAGCTCCCTAGCCCTGCAGATTCCCCCTGTAAATCCACTGTCTTCGCCATCCACAGCCCTCCATCTCCATCCTTTCACCACCATCCGCTGTCGGTGTTGCGAACAGGTGTAATCTTATGGTGCCCCCGTCAGCCACGGAACGCTCGACTGTGGTCTCGGCGATCCCGCAAGCTTCTACACTGAAGTCCTCAGCCTCTCCTGCGCCCGCCTTGCCATCCTTTCACTCTCGACCAATGCCGGGTCTTCACCGTAGTTCTCGCCAACGACGGCCCGACCCTTCCCGATGCATCCACCAACACTCCTTTCATCACTGTTACTATTCAAGATCTGCTAAATGCCCTTTCACCCACGTCCAATGCTGGGTCTCTACCGTAGTCCTCGCCGTCGACGGCTCGACTCTTCCCGACACATCTTTCAACACTCCTTTCATCGCTGACACTATTTTAGATTAGCTTACTCCCTTTCACTCACGACCAACGCCGGGTCTCCACCGTAGTCCTCGCCGACGATAGCTCGAACCTTCCCGATGCATCCATCAACACTCCTTTCATCGCAGTTACTATTCAAGATCTGCTTAACGTCCTTTCACCCACATCCAACGCTAGGTCTCCACCGTAGTCCTTGTTGCCGATGGCTCGACTCTTCCTGATGCATCCTTCAACAATCCTTTCATCGGGCCACGATTCAAGATCAGCTCACTGTCCTGTCACCCACGACCAACGCTGGGTGTTCTTCGTAGTCCTCGCCGCCGACTGCTCGACTCTCCCCGATGCGTCCATCAACACTCCTTCATCGCTGTCACTTTTTAAGGTCAGCTCACCGTCCTTTCACTAGCCAGTATGCTTTTACCTTAGCCAGTTTATTGTAGTGTCACCACTGCCTTTAAAATTCGAAGTTCCATGTTTATTTTCTTCATATAGTCAATTCTTAATGCATTTCCGATTAATAGAGACAGTAATCAAACAAAATAAAAATAGTTATATTGTAGCCTCATTTAGATTAAATTCAAAAACCAAAAGGTTGAATGAAAGAAACTACAAATTTTTGCTATTAAAACTATTGATATTAGGAGAAAATTTGCTGCCACCAAGTTTCCGGTATCAAATGCATTCATTTAACTTTCCTGCAAGGTGATCCGCAAACTGAAGTGAACGCGGTTGGGAGGTGAAAGTTGGTGACACTAACATTTGTTTTGGTATATATTTTGAATCACGATTACTTGCCGGCTTAAATAATAGGCCTTAAATAGTTTTGTAATTTCCATTAAACAGTTAGTTCCTTATCGTTACCTCAAGACTTCCATCGTTGAACCTATCAAAGTTTAAAACATGGGGACACTTTAATTTTTAATTACACATCGTTCTATGCTGTTTTAACCAACCACTTACCAAACACTTAGAAAGCAGTTGTCCACAAATAATTTTCTATTCATATTAGCGATAGTACAAGACCAAGAGTTGAAATGTCTGAATTTGTAGTTTGACATGTGGATACTAACTGAGTAGAGAAAAGACATCGGAAAATGTAAAACGTAACTTTATTTTTTATTTCGGACAGCATGCCCCAAAGGTTTGCACACCACAGCCAACTAACAGTTATTGTAATGTTTAACTAAAGATTTACTTATTTATAGGTGCTTGTTAACCGGTGGGCTTTTTTATTTTTACCTTTCGAAAAATTGAAACTATATGTGGCTAATTTCTATGAAAGGCTGACTTTTTTTTTGTAACTCTGTCCTATTGATTTTTATGGGAGAAACTAATTTAGTCCTTAAGATTTCAAAACGTTGCTTGCATAATTATTTAAAAATATATATTTTTTCATTCCTCGAACATATTACACAGTGACAAATTTCAAAAGCCAAAACATAAACTGACAGGACAAATAAAAACGACAGTAACTGATACCTATCATTGAAGACGTCTGACTAAATGTTCGTATGACTACGGGGTTTTTCCACACTAATTCGTAATTGTGTAGCCTGATTCAGTACTTCCCCGCCCCCCCCCCCCCCAAAAAAAGAGGTAAATATTTTCCGCTGTTTTTTTTTTCGGACCCACGAATAATTTTTCTTGTTAGGAAAAAATCTGGTGAATATTACATCAACTTCCTGTTGTTTGTGCACTGTTTTGGGAACAATTGTAGGGAAGTACTGCAGAAATATTCTAGGTTTATATTTACCCCTGCTCTTCCCCCCCCCCCCCCCCCCAAAAAA
>JAHWFP010141309.1:105499-116166 GCA_023313725.1 Lithobius niger | reverse complement strand
CCCCCCCCCCACCCCCCAAAAAAATCATTTCTACTTTGCATGTTACCACAAAGGTCGATGGGAAAAAAGTACCATGTGGTCGAGCTCAGTGTTCTTGCTGTGGGAGGTGACTTGGGGAAAGGGGGGAGGCCGGGAAAAGTCAACTTCAGACAATATTAATGGATGTTTGAAAAAAACGTCGATTAGTGATTTGGAGAGTAATGGTAGTCCATTTCCTGACCTCTACCATTTGTATTATTTTTGCAAGTTTATTTGCGGCAAATTTTCTTTACACGTGGTGATGTCCAATTTTAAAGCGTTTTTTTTTCTAGGCTTCGGAGCTTTAAACTACCACTTACAGTAGGCTGATGTTAGCTACTACAATCACTAATTCATTTTGATGGAATTTACTTGCATCACCCTACTCTACTGCTATGCTTCCATCGCCCAGCCATACGCAAACTGAGGAATGAAGCAAAAAAAAAATTGTACGGTGTCAATTGCATATGATTCGAGGTAGATCGTTTACAAACCCTGAACATCTGATGGGCTGCTAATGTAATGGTCTCTAAAACTGGTTAACTATTCATCATTTCTTCATATCTCTTTAAAAAAACAATCTCCAAGATACAAAAATAATCAGTGTGTTTATCCGACGCCGTCCTGCCGTATCGTCCTGCCAGCGATTCAGACGCGTTGCTGATCCAACAGATGGAAATAGCCTGGTAGCCCGTCACGTGATTGCGAATGCCCTATATATATGGCGCTTCTTACGATGGCGCTACGGTAGGTGAAGAGACGTTTGCTACTGTCGCAACGGTTTCGGTTTCACTATTTCAATGTTTCAGTGCTACTACCACCAGACGGCGATAAAGAACAGCGCGTACATTACCCAGCATTCCCGCAGCACGTTGCAGTCTGATAGCCTGTCTTTAATTACCTCAGGTAATAGTAGTTATCCTTACAACACGGACCTAACTGAAGTCATAACATGAAGCATATTAAAAAAAAAGGTGCTAGCAAAGTTAAATGATGTATTTAAATGTTGGCATTAAAAAAATTCAACGCGACCTTCAATAAACAAGGAACTGAAGTAAGACCCCTTTAAAAAAGAAAACCGGACACACATTCCACAGAAGAGACCGTCTTCCTGTTGCACTATTTTCCCAGAATACAGTGCGAAGTTTGTAACTTTCTGGGGGAGCCAGCTCTTACCCTAGTGTGCCCATCAAGGTGGTACTCCCACAGCCAGTTTTGATGAGGTTTAACTGTTAATGCAAAAATTGACAGATAATTTATATTTCGAATGTCATACAGAAACATGAAATTGCTAGCCCCTTGGGCTGGGCTGGCTGAATATTGTTTTTATTGCCTAATAGGAAGTATACATTTCCTGTATCCACCTTGAATCACCTTCTTGACATTTCGAGAGAAAAAAAAGATGGCTTCTGGCCGCGACTCTTCACCTTTATATGGAGGAGTGTACTCACGCAAGCGCACTTGATTTGCGCAGCTGGACGGCTTTGTACAACCAACAAATCTCTAGGGGAAAGGCAGCATTTCGGAAAGGAAGGAAAAAATTAACAGGTAATTTGTATTTCCTATTAAGTAATAGAAACAAAATTCAGTCAGCCTAGCCCGAGAGGCCAGCAATTTCAAGTTTTTGGGAATAAATTTCACAATTCTGCTACACAAATTTATAACAAAAAAGGTAAAAGTTTGGCAATTAGATGCTTATTCAATAAGTAAAATAGCTCTTTAATGAGGCAAGAAATGAATAAATAAAGAGTAAGGCTTAAAACAAAGAACACTAGCTTGTCACCTGCATTAGCAAGCAAATTTGGAAACCAGATTAAGGTTATCATACATTACTGTTAAATCATGGGAATTCTTAATAAAAGAAATGGAACTCTATAGCGGCCAATTATTTGAGTAATGCGTAAAATTGTAAATATTCATGCATAATTGCATATGCTTGAATTTCATTTATTACTTTTTTTCTATAAAAACCCCCATACACTGAAAATGACACCTTTACATATTAAAAAAAAAACTGTGTAATTTTCTGTCTTGGACAGAATGGTTGGTAACCAATGGCAGGGCTGCCCACAGTGGTGGAGGGGAGAGGTGGGGGGGGGAGCGAGGAGTGACTGCTATTTCCGATTTCAGGGGCAATGTAATGTTCTATTCCAGTGACCATTTGACCAGAATAAACATTATTTTCTAGGATGGCATAAGGGCAATCAATTGTATAAAACACTAATTATGTATAAAAAAGGTAGGCTAAATAATAAGCAAACATCCGATTATACTGGGCCTTTAATCGACACTCCGGTGTACACAATATTGACCCCACAATATGGCCAATTAAATCAATGACAGATTGTTATGATTTGATTGTATCGATTACAATTATCGGTAATGAGTCGAACGAATGGCATTACGGATTAAGTCGAGCGACGAGCGGTAACCTAATCATTATCATATTCTCTGAGTTAAATTAAAGGAATCTCGGGTTAATTTAGTAGCGTACAGATTGGTACTAGTTAAGCATAAACAATCATAGCTATTGCTAATGAATCATAATACTTAGCTCTCTAATAGAAGCTTGAGTGCGGCCATAGGCCCACGGCTCGGCTAGGCGGCGAAGCCCCGTCTCCGGCACGGCTATCGGCCTGGAGTACTTCTGGATCGCGGCCTTCGGAATTTGACTGGCGTGAACTAGTTAACAACTGTTGAGCGGCTGATGATCGAATGATATCACGCATTCCGAGGATCGGTTTAAATACTGTGGCGTTATCGGCCATGATCGATCCATTGTAGTATTGATTTATTATTGAAATGCTAAATATAGTAACATTTGGACAGCTTGGGCCCTTATCGCCAAATGGGACCTCTACGCATGTCAATCATTCTATTGTTGCTTTCGGGTTCATTAATTGTTCACCGTATTAGGCGCTTTGAAGGTATATGGCGCCCTCCCATGTGGGAGGGATTTATTGTTATTCCACGAAGTGATAGATCACGAGCGACGATCTTATCGTAATTAAATCTACTTCTAGAAAGTCATTTAGGTTCTACGAAACTGTCGTAAATAATGTCAGCTGGTGATGCCATCCTTTAAACTCTAACAATAGGTGTAATTACACTTGTTCAGTCTCAAATGATCTTGCCGCCTCTCGGTCACCTTTGAAGAAGACTCCCAATTATAATTGCTGTCTGGAGTCGTTTTGATCTATCCGCATCTGTCCGTTTTGATCATCTCATGCATTTTAATAAATGTATGATATTGTGCAAATATGCATCCAATTAATTAATTGTATTGTTTCTGGTATAAATATTAATTAAGCCATTATTAATTTCTTATACATAATCCCTGTTCATCCTAAAATCATGGTACCTTTTTAGTGGTTCCTTATTTAGCTTCCAAACCCAGTTCATTTATAACAGAAACTGCTTTACATAATTAAGCAAGAATTTCGCATTTACCGACTGGCCTAAAGTTAATTGTCGTGTGACTAGGGAAAATGCACCTTTCTTTGAGGTAAAAAAACAACCTTCACAGAAATCGGGGCAATAATTATATGTACAGCAAGATTAAATTGCTTCATTAATTGAGCAATACTATTCTGGGTGGAATTGGAATAAAATACTGTATGTCTTAAGTGCATGCAAGACTCGAGAGCGCATTCTCTATGTAACTGAACTCAATTTTAATAAAATCAACTTTGTTGCTCTTGATCTGAAATAAATGATATTTCGCTTTCCTTGGGCTGGCCACATGGGTTTGTTTATCCCTCTCGCTTTCAATGAGGGAGGCGTGGCACTTTCCCATATCGTGTTGTGCTCTTACTTTCGACCTCGAGTTGGCCCCAGTCTGGCCAAGGTCGTTCAAGGCTGAGTAGGTTTCTCTACCCTCAGCAATCATGTCGCCAGTTGTTTGACCTAGATTTGCTCTAGCTGGGGGAATGAAAGAAACACAAGCGTTACTGGCTATGTTTTGTCAACTTGCAACATTTTCTCTTTGAAATCTTGTTTCTTGCCTCTTCACCTTTGGAAGAAAAATCACTTTTTATAGCCAAACGTGACTTCAATTTGCTCTCATAGGTAAATTAATAAAATAAAAATATGGAATATCCATGGTTCGATTCAAACAATACTATTTGACATTGTCAAATTTAATCATTATTTCCCTGCAGTACCAATGGCAACAAGATTTCATCGGAATACACAGTCTCAAAATAAAATATCATATGCATATGATACATGAGTCGCCCAGAAACTTGTATGTTTCTGAATACATATCACTTGGTTGGTCCCGTGCTGGGATTCAAACTGGCGACCAGGTTATCAAAATCAAGTTCTAACATGCTTTTAATTTATTCGGTAAATTTGTCATGCTACATAGTAACAAGCATAGCAAAATAAGCATTAGGATAAGGGAGGGGACAGGATACCTGTTTTATTACCCCGTTAAGTCGTATTCGCTTAACCCCTTGATTTAAGTTTCATTTACTTTATTCCCAATGAAAATTTTCCACGATTGTGTGCCTATTGCGTACTTAATATTTAAAATATTTTCACATACTCCACGTTTTGGTAGTATTTTGTTAGTGTCTGCATTTGACTCTAAGTTTCATTTTTCGAAACAGCATAACGAGTACTGCAACTCATTCATACATGCGGCTCGATTGATGTGGTGTGTAAAATATATTTCGTGTTTATTTGTATTTGTTTCACCCATTTGACTACTACGAGACAGTTTAGACTAACCCGTGTGGGAAGCTGTCAATCGTAGCTTATTAAGAAACAACTGTATTCATGTTTGTCTGTTTTCCCTTTTGACTACCAAGCGACAGTTCAAACTGACCAATACAGAAAGCCGTCTATCATGGCATTTTAAGAACCTTGTTTATGTATATGTGTGTCAACCCATTTTGCTACATCTTCAGGTCGAACCTAGCAGTTAAGGTTCCGCCAGCAAACATGAATTTTAGAAATTATTGCGTTTCCTCACAATAAATGTGTTATACCGCAGGATGTGATCAGTACAATCCTCGACCCTAATGTTGCGTGATGCTCTAGTGACTCGTATTCGTTACTAGAGTGCTTGTTATAGAGTGATTTGTCTGTAAGGCTATTGCCTTTAACGAGCTCTTTTGCCTGGCAAAAGAACCGTTTTATGCCTGTGCTACCTACATTGACCCTCCTGAACGTAAGCGACCAATACACAGGCGTAGTCAGAAGCTGGAATCATAAAATTCCAGAAACCTACGATTTAAATTTAAATCGAAATGCAGCAATCATACAGCGTTTTTTATTCTCATATGTGCTGCTTATAAAATTTTTTTATTTTTCGCAATTCAAGTTTCCAGTAATCTGCTGTGATCGGCAGAATATCTTTCATATCTAAGCGTTGCGATTGCAAACTGTTTAACTTAGAATATGCACGGCACCCGTGAAATTTTCGGTATCTAAGCGTTGCGACTGCAAGCTGTTTAACTTAGAATATGCATGACATTCGTAAAAATTTTTCCGGTATCTAAGCGTTGTGATTGTAAACTGTTTAACCTAGAATATGCACGGCATCCGTAAAATGTTCGGGTATCTAAGCGTTGCGAATGCAAACTGTTTAACTTAGAATATGTATGACATCCGTAAAATTTCCGGTATCTAAGCGTTGCGACTGCAAGCTGTTTAACTTAGAGTATGCCTGCTAATTTAATTTTGAATATCTTGTTCAGAGCGATGTTGCACCGCTTGTGTGGTGACTAGCACCGGAAGTCAAACCAACTACATTTTTTTTTTCAATTAAGGAGACGAATTTCGTCCGACTTCCATGTCACTGAGTGACAGTGTAACTACAGTCCTAGTTACCCTGGGCAAATCAATAATACGAGTTGGCCAGACTCCATCATTAATTCGCTAGGCTATAAGTCTGCACTTACAACACTAAGTATCACATGCGGTTGTTGCCAACCAGGAAAAGTGCTTTCCTGCATGCGGTAGATCTTTCAAGGTTTTTCACTTCAACCTGAGTAAACGTGTGTAATCTGTTCCTTAGGAACTTACGTGTGAGGTACTTTGAAACTTAGTGTAACCATCAAATTGAACTTACGTCTGGCGTTCCAGGTCTTAAGCGTACCTCACCTTTAATCAAGTTGGATTCACAGCGAATCATTTTATATAATTAACGTTAAGTGTGCTTTACCATAGGTAGCAACAATGTGTTTTCACGTTAACGACTTTACAATGAGTAAAAGGAATGTTTTCCCAAATTAATAACTTTACCATGAGTAACAGGAATGTTTTCCAAAGTAACAAGCTTCACCATAGGTAACGGCAATGTTTTTTTTTTTCGTTTATGAGCATTACCATAGGTAACAGGAATGTTTTCCAAGTTAACTGAGCTTTTACAATGAGTAATAGGAATGTTTTCCAAAGGTAATAAGTTAATATATGTTTTCCCATTAACTTAAGAAAATTCCATATTTAAGGTTGCATAGCAAGTGTCAACTAATTTATGAGTGTCGTGGCAAGGAGGGGTGGGGTGTACAATTTACAAAGATGTTTTCACCACAGGGCTAGGAATCACTTAGCTTTTTATTCATTAGTCCTGGATCATGGGGAATGATCCCTGTTCTATGATTTAGCCTCTTTTCTCCATTTATCTGCCATCCTGACACTTTACCACAATTCACTGTATGTTGCACAATTTTCTGAAAATACATGAGTTTGGACTACATCAGTTATGTTACATTCACATATATTTTAGGTTATCTGAAAACATATCACAATTATTTACACTTTTGTATATGTTTGGGACCTTATACGCGAATTAAAATGATTTTATTTCATAGAATATTGTTTCAGAATTTGCTTTTCTTATTTGAAAATAATAGTTCAGTATTTTCCCACTATGGAGTGAGTTCGCTAAATTTAGCTTCTTGGGTCGGTAGCAACTGTTGTCATGGTCAACGGTGAGTCGTCCTGACCTACATTGACCATCCCTTTCACTTGCTGATGGTTGCCCTTGAGCATGGTCACTCTCTCTACTGAGGGAAGGGGTAGGCAATAAACGAAAGTGGTCGGTGGGTTGAAAGGGTTGGGGGCACGGCCCCTGGGCCATGCTGGCTTGATCTGACCTCAAAATGCGGCCTGGTCGAGGCCATGTAAACAATAGCTGATGGTCACTATATGAGCAGAGGGGGTGAGCTAGGGCCCTAGGAAAAAGAGACGCCCCCCCCCCTTTTCGTGACGTCAATCCTGAACTTTGCACCCATTGGTTTTTCCAATGTCCGTTTTTGGGTCACAATATTTCGGACCTGGGAAAATTCGGTGATTTTTCCCGCACACGAAGTTGTGTACTTCTACGTGAGTGTTCGCTTTCGTTTTCTGCTCCCTAATTTGTTTGACATGGATCCCCCACGCAAGAAGAGGAAGACGACCCCAAAAGAGCAAAGGAGCGCGGTGGAGAATATGCTTCGTTCCGTAAAAGAGTTTTTAAAACTGCTGTCCCTCAACATACTCCTTCTATACGTCTATTTGGACTATTATCACTATTGTGAAAAACCTCCGTCCGTATTTACGCAATGTCCCCATCGGACGGCGGCAGAAATCTCGTTCGCTTCGATGTTGCCGGGTGAAGACCCGATGGGCTACGTCCTACGCTTAATATTCATGGAGCTGATTATTGAAGAGCCCCGTCAAAATGTGTTTGCGGACGGCACACCTCCTGAGGAATTTGCCGGAGCTCAGCAGCTTTGCCTGAGCTCCCATTATGTAGGGCGTAGCCCTATAAATGCTAGGGGGTGCTTACTCTGCCGATATGTGGCGTTTCCTCCGTTTCCGGAAGAAAACGAAGATTTCGCCGTATATTTCTGGAGGGCTGTAAATTCAGAAAACGTGTTCTTTTTACAACAGAACGTTCATCGGGCCTTAGCCCGCTATGAAGGGATCCTTCGCCAGCAGAACATTGGTTCTTCTCTCGACGATTTGCCAGATGATTTGGCGGAACTGTTTCCGGATTGTTTGCTTGAAGAGCTGCCGCCTCTTCCAGACCTACTCCGGATTGCTCCCGTGCAGGACATGAATGCTCCCGGTGCGGTTAAGGTTGGTGCTTCGGGGAGTGGAATCCAGCAATGTCTCCGACCCGGTCCCTGCATGCGTGACTGTCCCGTCTGCCATGATGGGTAATACGGTAAGAAATTTTCTTATTTTATCATTTAAAATTTTATTTTCTTATCAAAATTTTCATCATGTGATGTTAAATTTAAATTTTATTAACATACTGGTTAGTAAGTATTACTCATTAATTTTCTGGAAGTGGAAATGATAATATCAAATTTGTTTATGGAAAACATTTCCTTTTAAACAACTTCCAAAAGCTCGTTTAAATCTTTATCACAACATTATGCGATTTAAGCTTAATTATTGACTGAAATAAGTCTAAAAAAAATCTATTGCGATATATGCATTTGAAAATACAATATTGCTTCTCGAGCAAGGGAATTTGTCGTTTTCGACAAGTACTTTTTTTTTCAAAAGTGTTTTTAACTTTAATTCAATGGTTCTCAAAAGTAAAACTGGGTTACTCTGAAGCAAAATGCTTATTTTCAAGTTTGCTTGGTATAGGCACTATGAATTGTAGGCCTTTTGGTAAGGTACATTTGCATGAAATGGTATAAAATCAATTTCTATTCCTTCATATGTTTTTTTTTTATTAACAGCGTAGTGCTAATTTATTTGAAGCACTGGAAGAGGAATTTCTACAAACTGGTCTAAAATAAATGAAACTGCAATTTTTTTTCCATGATCCATTTCCTTATGTATGTGAAATGCAAATATTGATTATTGTCATTATTAATTTTAATTTTATAATTCATATCCTTATGGATGTAAAATTAAACAGTATAGCTTAGCTATGAACAGTTCGTTCAACTTCCGTTTCATACTAGTTTGATAATTCATGCCTTTAAAATAATTAAGGTAGCATCTGCTTAGGACCTTCATTTTCTTTCTTTCTTAAACTTAAGAAATGAATGTCCTTAAATGCTGTTTATATTCTCCATTAGTGAAAGGTAATCCGTGCCATGTAGTGATGTTATTATTTATCTGTATAATAAGTTTACTTTGGCTAGGTAGTCCGAACTAAGTTAACGAAACTGGACTCGTATGTAGCGTATTATTTATTTATGTGGCATTGTTTCCGTTTCAAGAATAACATGCTATCTAGAATAAGTAGAGTGGGAGTGAAATGCAATTTCTTAAAATTTTCCAGTTGGGGGGGGGGTGTTGTGGTATTTTAATCGTAGTAAAATTTGTTTACCGTACAAGTTTGTATAGTACGTATAAGTTTAAATGACTAAAACATTAGGTTTGAATGTCCGGTAACCATACGGTAAATTTTTGGAATGTATCTTTACAAAATTTCTTGGTTTTGAACTTTTAGCCGCAATGAGCGTGGCAGCGCGAACTAAGCGCTAAAGTATGTTAGGCTCTCTGCGCATAGGAAATTTAAATTTCCGCTGCGTGTTCGACTCTAAATAGTGGTTTTGAAAAGGTAGTTATAACCTTTAGTCTTAATAAAACAGAATATTTTACTTGTTCTTTATTTTAATTTGGATTAATTACTGAGTTATTTCAACTGGGGGGGTGTGGGGGGGGGGGGTAGTATCACTCACGAAGTTGTCATGCAGTTAAAACAATTATGTCGGGAAGGAACATGTTCCAGTTGTTTTATATGCTTGAACATCCTAATCCCGTATACCATTTTACAGTGACTTCCCTCCATATTGTTCTTATGAACGTGAGAGAAATTAAGGTAACAACACGTATCGCTATATTCGAAAATGTATACTTACAATGAACCAATTTACATGTCAATTTCACATGCATTCATAATTTTATGAATTGGATTTTAATCTTTGTCGTTCAATTTTCTTTATTTAAGATGATCCAGATAGCGACAGCGATTAACGCCGTTGTCGTTGCCATTCTCGACTGCCCGCTACAAATAAACGGCGTGGTCGAGTACGACATTGCCCGCCCTGAATTCAGGGGTGTTTAATTTGTACATATTGTATATTAGTTTTTTTTTTCTCTATTTTATTAGGTGTGGTGAAGGAGAATATCATGTTTTTTATGATCATAGATTTCTGAAAGTTCTTCCAAATTAAATTTTCTTATCTGTTTCTTAACTTTCTACACGAAATCTTAAAATTTTAGTCAAAATTAAATTTCCCTGTTCTTAAAATTTTCTCTCGGTTTTTTTTCTATCATTTTTATCATGACTAAGTATATTAAATTTATACTTCTTAAATCTGTGATCGTACCATATTTTATTAATAAACAAAAACGGAACGTTAAATGTTTAGAGTAAGGGTTTAAAAGTCAAAACCTAGAAGGAACACGGACAAGCTTTGACAGTAAGGGTCTAGGTATAAAATTTTGTAAGAGGCTGGTAAGCATTAGACCCTTACTACCCGGTGGTTAGCTTAGGTCTAGTCTATTCGGACAGAATGTGTATGAACGGTTGTATCAGGTTTCTTTGTTCTTAGAATATTGTTATAGAACTTTAGGAACACAATTTTCTTGTGAAGTTTGGCATTTTGTCTTTTGATGCTTTAGAATTTTTTATTCTATTTCGTAGATTTACGGTGGAGGATAACAGTAATGCTCTCTGCTGA
>JAHWFP010141309.1:33629-105099 GCA_023313725.1 Lithobius niger | reverse complement strand
GACCCTAGGCTGACCCTTACTAACACTGGCTATCGCCAGTGTTAATATGTACTAATTTTGATCTTTTTATTTTAGTTAATGTTTTATATGTATATTCAATGTTCAATGTTTTATGTTACTTAATTTTACCAGAACCCTGGAATTGTTTGTTGCTATATATTTTATTCTGATTTTACTTTGTTTTGCAACATTTTCCATTTAATCATATTTTCGTAACCGTAGTTTACCGTAAAGATTTAACTTTTCGTTCAAATCGTTTTCGGTTACTAATATTTTCTTCAAATACTGTTTTCTAGTCAAAATTACTAAATTTAATTTTCTTAAATTTCAACCATTCAATCATTTTAATTTTCTTGAATTTGATAATATTTTCAAAAAAAATTTCTACTGTAACTTATGGTTACGACGTGGTTATGTGGTTTTATGTTTGTAATTTGACCAATTTTCCATGTCTCATCTTTTCTGTTCGTAAATTATTTTACGTTATTTTATTTTATGTCCTGTGATTTACCATGTTTCTGTAAATATTTTCCATTCATATATTATCATTTGCTTATGTCATGGTGTACATATTTATTGATTTACGTTCCGTATGACGTGTTTATACTTGTTTACGTATGTTTCGTATTTTTTTCATGTCGTGTTTAATGTTTGTGTATATATTTTCCTATTTTTTTTCTTCTAAATAATAGTATTTTCTGGAACAATCTACGAGTTTTTGTCTCAAAAGTTATTTTACATTACATCCTGAAACATAATAGACTTAAGCTAGTTTCATGTATTTTATGCGATGTAAACGTGTTCAGGATGATGCACTGTGAGAATTGAAACTGCATAGGTGACTGGTCTAGCAATCATGCGTTGGTTTCGGAAAGGAACTTCCGTTTTTACTCACTAGGGTCCCCGCATGCAGAGCGCGTGAACGCTCCTTCGTGGTGACGCTATGTTTTCTTTGTTCTCCATTGGATACACAAAGAATTACTCATCCGCAACGTTTGCCTCTTCCAACTGCCGACGCAGCTTGATTTCTAGGGTAGTTATACTGCTACGGGTATTATAACCATGCGTAGAACCAAGCATTCTTTGTTTATTAAGTTCGTAATCTATTTTACGATATTTATTTTGTAAATAAGCGGCCGATTTTGGCTCGACGCGTTTGCGTTTCTTGGTTGAGCTTGTGTCCGAACCGCTAGCTGCATCGTCAGGCTTGGAAGGCGTAAACGTTGGTGGTTGAATCTCCGATAAATGGTCTGTCGGATCTTCCAAAAGTTTTGCTATGTACTGTTGTAATTTTATTTCAGCTTCTGTCAAGGTACCGTTAAGTTGCTCCGACAAATCCAAATTGGTAGGTACATTAAAAGGAACAGGTTGGTTATTCGTTCTTAGGAACCATGGTCTTAGATTGTTCACATGTGCGCGAACGACTTTTAATGGATCCAAAAAATGTACAATACGAACGATAACATCATTAACAAATTTCATAATTCTGAACGGCCCCGTCCAAGCACGAAGTAATTTCGGCGAAATTTGTTTAATTGGTAAGAAGTCGCGTAATAATACGTAATCATCCACTATATAGCGGTACGGACGTGCAGTGCGATCATAAAAGTTTTGCTGTCTCTTAACTGCTTTCCAAGTATGCGCTCGAGCGACTTCGAATGCTGCTTGTAGTCTACTCTCTAGACGTACTATAGTGTCATCACTATCATAGCAGATTCGTGGTGATTCGAAAGCTAATGCACTCGGCAATCTAAATTCTGAACCATGATGTAAATAGTGTGAGCTAATTAGCGTGGTTGAATTAGGACATGCATTTAGTGCTATAGACACTAATTCTAAATACTCGCACCAATTTTCTGGACAACTTGCAGAAATTTTATGTAATACTGTCTCTATTCTCTTACTTGCTGCTTCTACCGTCCCTCCTACCCACTATGTGTTAGGAGTGAAGTTTATCTGTTTAATATTGAACAAATTTGACAATCTTGCCACAACAGCATTGTTTATCTCACTTCCGTTGTCTCCGCGCAGTTGCACGGGTGTTCCAAATCTAGCTATGAGGTGAGAAAACAACTTATTGGCTATTGTCTCTGCTTTCTTATCGGGAATTCGGACTGCAATTACATAACGACTGAAGTCGTCAATTAACGTCATTATGTAGACGTTCCCGTGAACGCTTTTATTCAAGGGTCCAATGAGATCCAAGCTCCATGAATGACTGGTCTCTGTAAGGGTTGATAGGCTCTTAACTTAGCCTTTAGTGGCTTGTTAGGTCTAACGTAAGTTTGACATACTTGACAAGTTTTGACGTAGTGTGCGATATCATCCATCATTTTAGCCCAATAGCAGTATAACTATTAATTCTCTAGTTTTACTGGCTCCGCATCGCGGCGCCAGGTGTGGAATGGTAATCTCGAATACAATAGTTCTGTAGAGATTTTGGTATACACGTCTGTGCTAGATTGTGCATACGGCCTCTATTTGGGTCTGATAGTCGAATTCGGTATAGAATTCCGTCATAATCTTTATAAAAGATGTTTCGCTTGTTAGAAGCGTCGATCAGATCTTCGGATGACTGATTTTTTAGGCGTTTAATTATTTGGCCTAAGAATGGATCGTTTCGTTGCTCTACCGGTAGGTGTTGGCACGTCCAGTCAGGAAACTGACTGCCCAACACCGCGACTGGTATCTCTATACGAGATAGCGCGTCGGAAACCGCTAGAAGTCGGCCCGATTTGTGACGTAAGATGAATTCATATTCCCCGAGTTAAAGTAAGATTCTTTCTAATTTGGCGGGGGGGAGGGTGGAGGCACAATAAAGATAGCAAATTGCTAAATGGCCCGTAGTTAAGAAAAACATCTTACCAAGTAAATAGCAATGAAATAAATCTATACAATGTATAATCGCTAGAATTTCCCTTGTAGTAGTTGTTACCTTCCGTTCCGCCTCGGTGAGGGTTCGGAAAGTGTAGGCTAACGGATAGTTTATACCTCCGTGATACTGACTTAAACAACCTCCGATCGCTTCTCCACTAGCGTCGGTTTCAAGGAAAGAGGGTTTAGAAAAATCTGGGTGTTTAAGCGTTGCAGCTTTTATCATAGCTCGCTTAAGTTCTTGAAATGCTCTTCATCTTCGCCCCACAGAAATTTACAGTTTTTCCGTGTTAGTCTGGACAAAATCTGTGACATTTCGGCGAATGAAGGAATGTGTTGCCTATAGAAATTTACCATACCTAAAAATGAACGGACTTGCTTAGGTGTCTTAGGCATAGGATAATGTTGCATAGCCTTTGTTTTGTCGCTATCGGGTTGTATCCCGTTTTCGTCTAGCACAAAGTTTAGGAATTTAACCTTTTTGCATGCAAATTCGCACTTTTCAACGCTGAGTTTTAGTCCTACTCTCTGCATTTCGTCAATATATTTATCCAATAATTCGCATTGGTGAAATGGAACTCGGTACATTTTAGAACTTACTGGTTGTGATTCGCCAGTATCTATAGGAACTTCGTATCCCTCATAACATCATAAGTCAAAATCGTTTTTAGAAAATGAATCTTGATGATTTCTATGCATATCTAGAAATTCTCCCGTTTTCTCCCTGTTTAAATCTGGAAACGTGGACCTATGTTTTAAAATTTCCCATTCCGCAACGAGTTCTGCCTTGGATTATGGCTGGGGAGCGTCAGTTAGGCTACTAACTGGCACCTCCGATGAGCTTTCACTCTATTTGGATTGATTTTGGGAAGTCTCGATGGGACTTGAGATTTGAGATACCTCGATGGGACTTGCGGTTTGAGATTTCTCAATGGGACTTGAGGTGGGTAAATTTGAATTTAATGAAACTAAGGAAGCGTCATCCTCGTACTCGATAATAGCATAATAGCTGTCCTGTACGTACCTAGGTTAGTGTCCGCTTTTAGTTCTACGTGAAATCCGTTAAGATTTATGCACATGACTAGAATAATACCTGTGGGAGTTGTGTTAACAAAACTGTGAGCAAGATGTACAGGAAATTTGCCGTTTTCAGGTTCCAACATACTCCTGTCTGTATTTCTGGATACGGAAAATGTAATTTTCCAGTTATTCTACTCTCACAATTTGATGGAATTATTTCGTCTCTTAAAAAAGCTACAGTAACATCTATTATTTCCTTATTTTGATTATAGGCAACATGAGCTAATTCTGGTGTAGATGACATTTGAAATTTTAAATCGCCTATAGTTAAGACGCTGTCTGGGTAATTTAATGCTAACGAATCTGACTTATTTGACATGAAATCGTATCCCAATAGCACTGAAATGTTACCAAATGAACCATCAGGAACGATAATAAATTCTTGATTTCTAGAAAATTCACACTTTTCTATAGTTGTTAACTATTTTCCTATCCTATAGTATTAATCTGACGATTTCCGACCCCAACCAAGTTGACTGGTGTGGTCATCGGAATTAAATGGCATTTTACACTAAAATTCTTAAGCATGCGTTGTGCTGCTGTGTTCGTAATTAACGAAAATGAAGAACCTATTTCTAATAAACAGATTTCTGGCCTATTACCAACGTCGAACACTAAGTTTTGACGTGAATATTTAACCTTAGTTTTATTTTAAACTGTGTTCACTTGAACGTTATCGGCGTTAGGCGCTGTTTGCTCAGAGTCGAGCGATATGTTTCTCCTTGCTGCTCTGACTCATGGCTAGTATTAACCTCGGACGCTAGATGGTGCTGCTTGTACCATCTGTTGCCCGGTTGAGCGGAAATGCTCGTGAGCAAGTTTCCTCGCTCTCCCAACGATGAGTGTTTCGCTGGTATCGCATTTGGGTTGGCAACATTTTTGCTGTCCCAAAATGTTAAGCAGATTGTAGGTTCAAACGTTCCTACAACTGTTGGAATTCTAATTTTTCAATCTTTCTGCGTTGTTGGTGAAATACCGATGGAAGTGCCCGAAGGCATTTTAACTCCATCTTTATAGAATGAATCATCCGTATGTTTAAACTGAACTGTGCGTTCGTGACCTAATAAAGCAATAACTATCGGCTTTTTAGTATCAACTGGGTTTAATTCTGAATGAAAATTTGTCGAATCTAAACCATCCTTGAATAGAGTTACTATTACTGAGTCACAAGTTAAATCGTATTTATCGTTAACTGTGTTTAACGCATTTGTAAATTCATTTACGAGATTTTTGTTACTCTCTATAGCCCTTGCAACGTATTTAGATGGAATTTTGCCAAAATATGACGCTAAACGTGGTAAAGCTAATGTGCGATCTGGCAAAGCAAGTTATTGCTAGTGCCATTCGACGTTTGAGTACAAATCGAGCATTAATTTATTTGCATCTTCTTCTGAAAATAATGAAACGCATTTTACGTTTAAAGAATGAGTATTATTTACCTCATTAGTTTGATTAACAGGAGTTTGAGCTTAACTGAGCTGACGTGTGGATTTTGATCGTCATTATTGCTCTGTTCTGACTGATTTAAATTTAGTTCTGAATCCCTGTTCACATTCAGACTACTAGCTCGTTTTTTGAATTGCAACCACTTTGGCATGAGTCATTGCCCTCGTTTACGTCTGTAGCGTGTTGTGGAACACGGTTTTGGCCGGTGTTATTTTGCCGTTGCTGATTTTGGTTCTGATTTTGATTTCTATTTTGGTTTTGGTTCTTACCGTAACTATTATTACCGGAATTTTGATTTTGTTGTCCGTTATTGTTACCGTTATTGCCAGTGTTAGTTTGGAATGAGTAAGGGTTATTTTTCCTGTTGAACTGAATAGAATCCCTATTGTCAAAACCAGAAAAAATAATTTCCGCGTTTATCACGGTTGTTTTCCCTGTAACGGTTACCTCCGCGACCGTTTTTGTTAGATTTATTTGTTGGAAATCCTCCTTCATGTTTAGTTTTCTCCTGTTGTCGGACTACCTGTAAATTTTCGTCTTTTGTACGACATTCTCGTTTTAGATGCTCTGGGGCTGAACAACGGTAGCACATTTTAACTTGGTTTACATTGGTGTTTACTGCACTAACTTTAGCTTCAACGTTTTTAGCTTTAGCGTTACTAAGCTTAGTTATGCCTTTCTCTAAGGAATTCATTTTATCTAGCATTGTGCCAAAAGCTAAATTGTTTGCTTCCGTATTAGAAAGTTGTTTAGTGCCCGATTTATTTGAGTTACGATCATTTTCATCGCCTTGATATACAGCTAAAACTGAACGTTTATAAATGGCTGAATTATACGTATCCCTGAACGTAGTATGCATTTGTGATGTTATATGAGTTTCAATTTCTTGTGGCATGGCATGTAAAAATACTGAACGCATACCATCATCCTTAGCTAATTGTTTAAAAGCTCGCTGTGCATCCGAATCGGAAGGTTTAACTCTCCAAAGTTGTGAAGCAATTTTCTCTAGCCTGGCAGTGAAAAGTTCGATAGTTTCTCCCTGTTTGAATCGCGCCGTGTGGAATGACGTAGGGGTGACGATTTCACCTCCGCAACCAAATCTATCGATTAAAATTTCTTTAAAGCTGTCCCAATTTCGGGAAGTGGCTATATGCGGATTCATGGCTAAATAAATTGCAACTGGACCTGTACATTTATTACATGCAACCGAAACTAGTTCTGAATCCTGTAGTGAAGGATCTAACGTGCGCAAATTTTCGACCATTAATGCGAAAGCGAAAATGTCTAATGAGTCATCCCCTGTAAAAGGTAGGATAGCTTTCTTGGCTGAACGTAATTCTTCCCAAAGTCTAAACTTAGTTTGTGAATCTCTAGTTTGAGTTGATTCGGTAATAGTTTTAAGCACTTCTAAATGATTATCATTTACTGCCTTAAGATTATCACTATTTGATTGTAAACATACTGCTAAAGTATGATCCAAAATCTTTTGAAGATGAACTTCATCCATCACATTACCCTGTTGTCCGCTACTCTGATTTGGGGTAAAAGTTAGCGGTGTTTGATTTCCATTTGAAATTTGGGGATTTATCACTACATTTGGGGTAATAGGAACATGGGAATGATTCGGTATTTGCGAATTTGTTGGCACTTGAATATTAAGCGGTGTTTGAGCGCTTGTTTGCATTTGCAAGGTAGGCATAGTTGGGTTAAGTTTGGTGTTACCCGATTGTGCTGTGGCATTAATAAATTTAATGGCACTGTTTGGGTTAAAGGCGTAGTTTGATTTGGTGGCACATTATGATTAAGTGGCACATTTTGATTTAGTTGCAAGTTATGGCTGAATGGCGCATTTTGGTTAGCGTGCACCTGATCATTTGGTGGCACTTGATTATGTACTGGTACCTGAGTACTAAGTGGTACTTGGGAATTTAAAGGTACTTGATTTGTACGTTTATTACGTGGAGATCTAGATCTAGTTCGATCTTTAGCGTTACCCTTATTTT
The DNA here is from genome assembly GCA_023313725.1 of Lithobius niger. Lineage (NCBI taxonomy): Eukaryota > Metazoa > Arthropoda > Chilopoda > Lithobiomorpha > Lithobiidae > Lithobius > Lithobius niger. The sequence continues at coordinate 97,696 of JAHWFP010141309.1, read as the reverse complement.
GAACAGAGCGATTAGCTGAGCGAGATTGAACTCGTTTGGGAGGAGGCAAATTTACTCCATCATCGATCTCGTCGATGGTATCAGAATACTCTGATTCTGTATCCGATTCATTTTGAGTAGTATTAGTATTGTCTAAATTAGTAGTACTGACTGAAGCGTCTGTGAATTCCACAAAATCTTGGTGATTTACTGGCCTTCTAATTTGCCTGCCTCTCAAAGAGACTTGAACTGTGCCTCTAGCACGATTACTTCTAGTTCTAGGCACTATTTAACTAGATTTTAAGCAAATATTTAACTTAACTAGATTTAAACTTATTTGTAACACAAGTCTTAAGTTTTAAGTACTTTGAAAATTTTATACAATTTTCTACAAATTTGCACCAAAATGATGAATTTTCCTTTTAAAATGGAAAATAAGGAAATTTTCCCAAATTTTAACACCTGAAGTCGGCAATAATTTGACGGTGGTTATTCTAAGAACAACCACGATCAGGTTCACACAAAATTAGCACTGTAGTGACTAATAAACCAAATGCACTGTACTAAATTTAGGCCTATAAGTTTAACCGAAATTTAACGAAAATTTCCTCTTATTGTGGAATATTTAAAGTAAATACACTTCAAATGCACACAAGATAATACATTTGAACATATTTCATAGCATTGAACATGTCAACCAACTATTTTCATAAACAATTGTAAGATACGAGCAAAATCAACAATGTTATTTTCCAACAAAGCTTAACCAGCGCTATTTTCCCGTACTTTTGATTGTTAAAATTATGTTTATAAACAAACCAACTATCGTTGTTGCCTATCGGTAAAAAAAATCAGACCCAAATTTTATCGCTAAAATTTCAGCTCTTTAAAGACTGTAAAGTGCGTAAAAATGGCAGTATTTTCTATAAAATACAACTGAATGCTCTTAAATTATTGGTATTATTTTTCTTTTTCGGGCATTAGGAGGAATTGAATCACACTTATGACTCCATTGTAATGTTCTATTCCAGTGACCATTTGACCAGAATAAACATTATTATCTAGGATGGCATAAGGGTAATCAATTGTATTAAACACTGATTATGTATAAAATAGGTAGGCTAAATAATAAGCAAACATCCAAATATACTGGGCCTTTAATCAACACTCCGATGTACACAATATTGACCCCACAATATGGCCAGTTGACCCTACAATGGGGCCAATTGTATGGCCAATATAACAATCAATGACAGATTGTTATGATTTGATTGTATCGATTACAATTATCGGCAATGAGTCGAACGAATGGCATTACGGATTAAGTCTGCGGGAAACCTAATCATTATCATATTCTCCGAGTTAAATTAAAGGAATCTCGGGTTAATTTAGTAGCGTACGGATTGGTACTAGTTAAGCATAAACAATCATAGTTATTGCTAATGAATCAGAATACTTAGCTCTATAATAGAAGCTTGAGTGCGGCCATAGGCCCACCGCTCGGCTAGGCGGCGAAGCCCCGTTACCAACTCGGCACGGCTATCGGCCTGGCGTACTTCTGGATCGCGGCCTTCGGAATTTGACTGGCGTGAACTAGTTAACAACTGTTGAGTGGCTGATGATCGAATGATATCACACATTCCGAGGATCGGTTTAAATACTGTGGCGTTATCGGCCATGATCGATCATTGTAGTATTGATTTATTATTGAAATGCTAAATATAGTAACATTTGGACAGCTTGGGCCCTTATCGCCAAATGGGACCTCTACGCATGTCAATCATTCTATTGTTGCTTTCGGGTTCATTAATTGTTCCCCGTATGCGGCGCTTTGAAGGTATATGCCGCCCTCCCGTGTGGGAGGGATTTATTGTTATTCCACGAAGTGATAGATCACGAGCAACGATCTTATCGTAATTAAATCTACTTCTAGAAAGTCATTTAGGTTCTACGAAACTGTCGTAAATAATGTCGGCTGGTAATCCATCCTTTAAACTCTAATAGGTGTAATTACATGTTGACGTTGCAGCCGAGTAAGCGTAATAACCCCGAAGGAAGGAACGACTCCATGCAAGGAATACTGTACGACTGACCTTGGATTGTCAGTTGCAATCACCTTTATTGATAATAGATCAGCTGACCACCATGTCAGCTGATGACAAGCATGCAGTGCTTGGATCTGGCCGATGGCGCCAGCCAGGGGTGAGGTAAGACACCACAGTCTCCCCCCCTAAAAAAAATTCTTACCGTGCTTTACATCATCTTTTAACACGGCAAGATCCTTTTTTCTCAGATACAGTAAGTGGTTTTAGAGTAACAATACAAAAATATTTTTCTTTTTAACATGCAACAAAAATAAATATTTCTTATGTACAATATATACAATATGCTTCCTTTCAGAAAACTTCGATTAAAAAACTTCTTTTCAAGAAAGAAAAAAAATTCCAAGAAACTGAAAAGATGCGGCCAGTCTCACAGGTCCAGCCTCTGTGGGACTTTCCTAATTCGTTTGGACCGCGTAGCTATGGCTGGTTCCACTGCAGGTGGAGAACCAGATGGCTTTCTTCTCTTGTAGTGGCGAGTAGGGACTCCCACTACAGGAGTAGAACATGGTGAGCCTCCCATGACAGGAGGAGAACATGATGTGCCTCCCACTACAGGAGGAGAACATGATGTGCCTCCCACTACAGGAGGTGAACATGCAACACCCATGACAGGTGGAGTAGCACCCGTTACAGGTGATTGATGTTTCCTGTTAGAACCAGGTGGAGACCTGGCATCTTGCTGCTTGGTAGGTGTGGATGGAAGTCCAAACTCTTGAAATCCCGGCGTTCCTGGCATCTTAGGAAGAAAAATCCTTCCTAAACTTCTTCTCGAAGGAAACCTTGAATCATTTGAAAAAGCGCTGTTATATGACTCAAAAGGAACAGAATGCTGAGCGTGTGCAGTGACCCCAATCTCCGATTCAAGAGAACTCTGCATTAGCGTTGGAGTGGCTAACTTCAATTGTGAGAAGTGGCGACGTCACTGTTCGCAGGGAGAATCGCAAGGCGCGACCCTGTAAATCCCGTGACTTACAGAAGCGACGACAGTACACTTTAGCCAGTTATGCCGAGCACGTGAGCTAAAGTCTCTAGCCCAGACGATATTTCCAGGTAGAAACTTTTGTTTTCTTGGTTTATGTGCGTATGGTTTAATTTGAAAAAACTGCCGCTTTTCAACAGTCTTTCGCAAATTCGGTTTTAATAGGTCCTAGGCGGTTCTTAAGACTCTCCCCTTCAGAAGAATGCATGGCTTCTCTCCCGTCGTTGTATGTGGCGTGACGCGATACGCGAGCAGGAATCTAGCCAGCGCTTGCTCGTACGAAGCACCTGAACTCAATTCAGCTTTTACAGAACGCTTAAAATTACGCACTAGATTTTCAGCTAAACCATTCGTGGAAGGATTATAAGGAGCGCCAGTTATGTACTCGATACCATTAGCTTTCATAAATGTTGCAAAACTGTCACTGGTCCACTGCGAGCCATTGTCCGTAACGAAAACCCGGGGCAACCCCTCGCTAACGAATAAATTTCGCAACACTTTAATAGTACTTTCGGAAGTAGTAGTATTCATATAGAAGATTTCTGGCCATTTAGAAAATGCACATATCACAACTAGATACATTCTTGCGTTAATTTCACAAAAATCTGCGTGCAACCTGTCCCAACATGCATGAGGCCAAGGCCACACTGACTTGGGAGCTTGTTTATTCTCTTCTCGGTCTTGTTGGCAACTGTCGCATGATTTTACGAAAAGTTCCAGTTCGTGGTCTAGTTTAGGCCACCAAACATGAGAACGAGCCAAAGCTTTCATACGGACTTTCCGCTATGTTCAAGATGGAGTTCTTTAAGAATTTGCATTCTTAAAACCTTTGGAATTACCGCTCGGCTCCCCCAAAATAAACAATTTTGCTCTATACTTAATTCATTCTGCCTACTTACAAATGGCTTTAATTCTAAGTCAACCTTGTCTTTTTCTGGCCAACCCAACCTGGTATACAACAACACTTTGGAAAGAATAGGGTCCTGCTTAGTACAATTTTCTAGCTGTAAAGGAAAAACAGGAATATTATCAATTTGCTTCAAACTCATGACCCTAACAGTATCTTTCTCAATTTTCGTCTGCTTATTGTTACTTAAAGGCAACCTTGACAAAGCATCTGCTGTTACATTTTCAGAACCTTTGATATGTTCTATATCATAAACGTAGCCATTTAAGAACAATGCCCATCTTTGTATACGAGCTGCAGCCATCATAGGAATAGCCTTAACTGGGTTGAAAATCCATGTTAACGCTTGGTTGTCGGTACAAAGAGTGAATTTTCGACCATACACATACTGGTGAAACCTTTTCACACCAAAAATAATGCTTAAAGCTTCCCGATCTATTTGAGCATAGCCCCGCTCCGCTGAAGTTAAGGTTCGAGAGGCAAAAGCAATCGGCCGTTCTTCCCCATTCGGAAAAACGTGCAAAAGTTCTGCTCCCACCTCATAGGGCGATCCATCGCACCTCAGCTTCAGTGGTAACTTGTCATCGTAATGAGCAAGCACGCCGCTGTTCAAAAAAAACAACTTTAATTTTTGAAAAGCTTTCTCACAAAAATCGCTCCACAATCATGGGGTGTCCTTTTTCAACAGGTTATTAAGTGGATAAATGATTGAAGCCATTTTGGGCACAGATTTTGAATATTGATCTACAAAACCCCAAAATGAACGCAATTGCTGCTGATTACAAGGACTCGGGCATTCTTGAATTGCCTCTAATGCATCGGGAAGGTTCATAAGACCTTTGCTAGTGATCTTAAATCCTAGATAATTTACCTCACTGCTGCCAATAGTACACTTGCTTCGCCTTAACCGAAGACCACTATCTTGCAGCTTTCCAAGTACAACAGTCAAATTGGCATAGTGTTCCTCATTTTTCCCAGCAATTAATACATCATCAACAAAAGGTGTGGTTTTATCACAGTCCCGTAATATTGTTTCCATTCTCTTTTGGAAAATACCTGGACTGCCTGAAAATCCCAATGGAAGACGGTTACAAACATACAACCCTTTTATGGTAGAAATTGCTAAAATAGGCTTTGACACTTCATCCAATTCAATTTGTAAAAATGCATCTGTCAAATCTAACTTTGAGAATTTGTCACAACCTGCTAAATTTGAGAAAACCTCTTTCCCCCTGGGGACAGGATATAATTCTGTTACTACCTCTGGGTTAACAGTCCCAGAGTAGTCACCTACAATTCTTAAATCTCCTTTTAGCTTAAAGACCAACACTGTAGGACTTGCCCACTGACTTGCTTCAATGGGTGAAATTATCCCTGCTTCCTCTAGCCTACAAAGCTCCTTCACAACTTTATCTCTTAAAGCTAGGGGAATGGGTCTTGGTTTACAGTATTTAGGTACAAAGTTGGGTTTCAAAATAACATGTGCCTTAAACTCTTTAAGTTTTCCTAAACCCGGCTTAAACAATTCTGGAAACCTTTTTACAAGGTCATCATCTTCAGACATTGATTTTACATTCTCTTGGGCCAGTGCATTAACACTTTGAGTTACCTTACACTGATTCACTTTAAACAACTGTCTCCAGTCTATTCCAAAAGCCTCAATCCAGTCCTGGCCAAAAAGTGGCACATTTATAGGACTCACAATTGCTTCTAGATTTAAAGTTTTACCTGTAAAGCACACTGAAAGTTGAGCTATACCACAGGGTTTAAAATCCGTGCTTGGAATAAACTTGCAAACAATGTTTGTTTTCTTTAATTTTACTCCTTTCAAGTGCTTTGTAAACCATTTCTCGGGAACATGGTCCACTGATTCTCCATTCAGTACCAGAATCAACATTGAACAATACATCTTCATTGTTTACCTTTACCCAAGTTTGCCACGCCCCCTTTCGGACTGCTCCTATGGTTACAATTGTATGCACCTGAGAGTGATTCTCTGATCCAGTATCAGATTCTGAATCACTTGTGGTTAGCCTATCTTTTGAATTTGCTTTTCTAGGCCTCCTCGGCCCCCCTCCCCCCTTACAAATCGAGGAGAGATGCCCCTTTAATCCACAGGTGAAACATAATTTGTCTTTAAAACGACATTGAAATTTTTCATGATTTTTCTTACCACAGCATGCACATTTTACATTTTTGCTTGGATTTTGAGCCGTTTTAATTTTACGATCAGGCTGAAATTTTTCTTTAAATTTCATTTTATACACTTTCTCCTTACCCATTTCTGAAACACTTCTCTGCGCAGCTTCCATACTTATAGCAAACTCTTTGGCCTTTGCCCAAGTTAAATCAGCTTCCCCCAAAAGCTTACGTATTGTGGCCTTATCTTGAATGCCAACAGTGAATTTATCTCTTAACATATCATCTAAATATGTGCCAAAATTACAATGCTCCGATAAGTTTTTTAATTCAGAAATATATTCTTGAATACTTTCGGTCTCCCCTTGATCCCGTTTCCAAAACCAATAGCGCTTCACAATCTTATTGGGAGTAGGGTCAAGGCTTTCTTTCATTAGCTTACATAAATCCACATCTTTGTGCTAGGGAGTGCCGGACTGCACAAACTCTTAATTAATTTATAATGAGCGGCGCTCAACAAGGACAAAAGCATCTGTACATATTTTGTAGCGTCGACATCATGCGCTGTAAAATAATTATTTAATCTTTCAATATATTGAGACCAACCATCTTTACTATTATAGGCTTCAAATTGCATAAATGTGGACAGGTTGCACAAAATTAAACTCACTAGTACAAACCAGAATGCTTTCACTAACATGGATAAATTCCCGGTATTTTTCGAAGTAAATTTTTTATTAATCTATTCACCGCTGAATTTGCGTTACGAGTGTTTAGCTCCGTTTGACTTGGCTTTGTTTGACCTTGAAACACAGCTGTGCGTATTGGACCATGACAACGCTGACTAGATTCCCTCGTGCCACGCCCACTTTCACCCCCGTAAACAACGATGGCTTCCCAAATAAATGCTGGGACTTTTGCCGACACACGCTGCATCCACGCCTTTCCCCGGACTATCACCAGTCTATCCTGCTGCCCCAGAAAACTACCGATGAAGTGAGAGAAAGTACATGTGATTAAGATAAGTCCGTTTCGTTTCAAAATTTTGATTTTCCTTTCCAAAAAAAAAATTCGATTTACTTATCTTCATTTGTCGGTCTTAGGCTTGCTTCATTCCTGATCCCACTCATCGCCATTGTTGACGTTGCAGCCGAGTAAACCTAATAACCCCGAAGGAAGGAACGACTCCATGCAAGGAATACTGTATGACTGACCTTGGCTTGTCAGTTGCAATCACCTTTATTGACAATAGATCAGCTGACCAACGTGTCAGCTGATGACAAGTATGCAACGCTTGGATCTGGCCGGTGGTGCCAGCCAGGGGCGAGGTAAGACACCACATTACACTTGTTCAGTCTCAAATGATCTTGCCGCCTCTCGGTCACCTTTGAAGAGGACTCCCAATTATAATTGCTGTCTGGAGTCGTTTTGATCTATCCGAATAAATACTCGGCTCATGCATTTTAATAAATGTATGATATTATGCAAATAAGCATCTAATGAATTAATTGTATTGTTTCTGTTATAAATATTAATTAAACCATTATTAATTTCCTTACAGCAACACAAGGCCAATAGCAAAAGAAAGTAAGAAAAAACATAATGTCAATGTCTTCATGCTACAAATACGCCCGTTTTCCCCCAAATTGTACCATCCTTGCCCCCCACCCCACCCCCAAAAAAACTTTTCGTTCAGTCATACAGTATGACAACCAAGAAGAATGGAGTATGATAACATGTTTCCCTTTCTTTAAGTTTCATCTTCATTTTACGCGTTGTGTTATCCCTGCCCCAAGACAGCCGATAGTATATTGCTGTGAAACTGACAACTTAGGGAGAAATTAGAAATTTTTTTATGGGTGGGTGGGTTGGGGGGGGGGGGTGTCCAATAACGGTGGTTACCGTTGACCATTGCAATTCAAAATGTACGCAGTATCCTGAACAGTATCACAGAAAGTAGGTAGGTAATCCTCTTATTTTGTTTTTCACACATGGCATCAAAGAAATTTGCTCACCGATAAAGCATGTGGCTGTGGTTTTTTTCTTTTAATTTCCATAGTCACTCTACACGGATTTTCTGTTTCTTTTCATTACTCGCATGTTTCATTATCCGTTTTAGAAAAAAAAGCTGTAGGTTTATGAGAAAAAGACTGGCAGCAAGTTCACAAGCTTTACAGCTGCAAATCTACCCACACAGCTGATTACTAAAAATAATTTAAGAGTTAGTTTTGGCAGTAAACGTTACTATAAAAAAAACTAACAGCATTTAGATTGAGTTTGTTGAATAAGCTCGAATTTGACGTGGCTGGGTATATTTTCACATAAGAGGAGAAAAGTTGGATTCAAAGCTAGCTCAAGTGAAAAAATAACTGGGCTTTTATATCGTACAAATCTGGGTAAAACTTGGGCATTAAACATGCCGAATTGTGGCGGTGTGATTGTTCAAGCTATAACAAAAAAAAAAGGGGGGGAGGGGAGTAGTCTAGAAAAAAATGCTGATTCGATGACTATCGCGCTCCGAAAGCAGTAGCACACAACGAGAATTATGTGGGCAGCATAAGAATAGAAGATTTTACAAGGTACTATTTATTTTGGTTTGGTTAGGGCAAGGGCACAAAACGTTTTTCCCCTTATTATCAACTTCTGACTTGCACATCTTTATTTTTCTTTCCCAGGGACGCCCATGGTAAGGGAAGGAATTTGAAGGGCAACTCTTCATAGCATTTTTGTTTTTTTTTGGGTTGGGGAGGGGTGGATTGGGCACACGTGACAGTTCAGTTCAGCCCTATTGCTAAATCCCAAATGTTGGGGAGGAGTTAGGTTCGAAATAATAATTACGCACGGTACCGGTCTGATGACATGTTTGTCAACCGTCTTATTGTTGGGTGGGTGATAATTAGTTTAATCGTGGCCCGTCACAATCCTTGGGCTGGAATTCAACAAACTGATTATGCGATGACTGATCGTCGTTACACACGTGTTTTGCGTATCACAACAAACGTAGATAGGAACAAACTCCCATTTATTATTAGAATTCCACGAAGCTAATAACCAGGTCTACTTTGGAATAATTAACAGATTTTCGTTGGTAACATTTTAAATAACGTGCGTTTGGTACTGCGTTAATGTCTGCAGTCCTCCAATAATTCGTATAATTAGTTCTATGTGTCCTTCATAGAGTTAGATATATTATATTGTTAGACCAGAGAGGGAACATTCGCCTCAGAGCCTGTCCGTGCGTAATCACCACCGCCAGGAGCCTGGTTGGCGCCACCGTCGATTTGAGAATGATTTTGTTAGGAATAGAGGTGTGCTCCAACAGCCACATCAAACGCAACTTACGCCGCCGCTGGTCAGATTCGGACCCTGTCATCGCTTTTACGGTCGTGTTCGTTAGTGTCAAAGCTGAGATACTAAAAGATGAAGTATAAATTTATTTATGCTTTCGAAATAACTGAACTACTTTGAACTTGAAAACAAAAATTGGCAAATTGGAAACATTAATGCTTCATTATGCTCTACATGCTAAAAATGAAATAAAATCAATTTGGATTATTTTACTTTGCAACAGCAAAAGTTTTTACAGTTGGGCAAAGGGTGGGGGCGGTGTAAGAGGGGACAACCCCCTCCCCTATTTGCCAAAAAAAAAACCTAATAAAACGAGCCGAGTGGGAATAAAAATCTAGGAGAATGGTTATTTGCTATTTTCTTGAAAACTTTGATGAAGCCATACATGACATAAAGCAAGAATAAATATACATAAAAAATAAGGGACCATTCATTATTTATCAACGGGGGGGGGGGGGAAAGAGGTCTCATGAAAATATTTGTATGAAGAGAGGTCTCATGAGGAAAGAGGTCTCATGAAAATATATGTATGAAGAGAGGAAGGGACCAACATTTTTTTGAAGGTGTTAACGGGAAGGGGTGGGGGTAGGGACAAAACTAAGAGAAAGGAAGCGTACAGCAAGTTATAGAATGGTAATGTAAGACATCGATTTAGCTTAGTACATCCCACAACTTATTAAAGTAAGCGAAAGTAGGCCTAGTACACACTCGATTATAAATGTAAATTTTAATACGATTTTTTTGGGAGGGGCGCCAAACAAATTGACCAACACCAAAGGGGGCATCATACTTTTTTTAATATTGATGACAACAATCCACCAGCTCCGCCTGTCGCTCTCCCTCACCCCCCCGCCCGTGGATAAATAATGAACAGTCCGTAAGGTGGTCACATATTTTCTAGCATCGGTGAGCAATTCAAGGCGTACAATTTGAACGTATCCATTCCCCCCCCCCCTCCCGAAGTTATTTTTCGCTTTAGGTTATAACAAGTACAGTAATTTAAAAATTCGTGTTCTGTATCGTCTGCTTCCGTCTTTATGCTTGTTGCATCGCCTGCTTCTAATTTTTCTATCAGCTCAAGAAGTGTATTTCGACGAATTACTAGGAAGTTAATTTCAGCCGTTCAAATTTTACCAAGCTAAAAATGTCAGGCTGCAATATCGCGACTTAGTTTAATCAATTCGTGGTTTGCTTATGTCTTATAATGAAATTAACACACACAATTATAACGAAATCGTCATAAGATTTTTTCTCAATGGGGTCGTCATCTTGGAAATCCGACGCGGATAAGTAAAGCTGAAAGCACCATCCCCCTGGTGTCCTTCGATATCGAACGGTTTTGCTTTCAGATGGACGCGCGTGCACACTTGCCAGCTTCTTTCCGTTTTCGACTTCCGGAGGTTAGTACCGCTCGTTGACGGATCGTGGCGCAAAATAGTTATAAAAATGGCCTATGCATAGCAGCGGCGGAGCTAGTATCAGAGTAAATGCATGGGCTCGCCGTTAATACTGAGCGCGAACGAAGAGTCACACTTTTGTGTGTCTTGATTTTCTTTTGGCACAACCAATGATCATTCGAGAAAAATCTGCAAAATGGGTTTGAGTGTCGCCATCGAAAACCTTCCCAACAGTCTGTGTGAGGAGAAACAAGCGTTACCCGCGAGTTGCCGTGACGACCGAATCCAAGTGTTAGCCCTTAGGGGAACCAACTTGACAACCGGCGACATTTAAGTTTACAAGAGTTAATAAACGACCTATATGCCACCAAAAGCAGCTAATGATCTGATCTTCCACAAATCCTGTGCTGCAGATGTTGTGCAGGTAACGCAAACATTGTTCAGCGTGTTTAAAAGAAAACGCTACACGTCGAATTTTTCTTAGTCCAACAATCATTCCACGTCGCTATAACCCTTAACCTTGACCTCAGTAAGAAATCATGAAAGTTATTCCTGACCTCTGGAAAGAAAACTTTTATTTGCGTTTCAAATAAGAACGCAAAAGGTAAAAGCATGGGACAACCCTGATTGGTGGGAGAGGAGGGGGGGGGGGAAACCAAAACAAAAACAAAAAAACCATAATTAGATTTCAAGTAAGAAGAAAAAAAAACATTTATTTGGCCATCAAGCAAAATAGTTAATATAAAGTTTTTAACAGTATTTGGATTCCAAATAAAAACGCAAAAGGAACAAAATGCACTAACACTGCATTTGTAATTCGACGTGTCGTATGGTAGAATAAAATAAATCTGTAATTGACGTATGAAGTTGGAGCGGCAAACATACCAACAGGACACTTAAAAAAATCTGAACGCATGGTATACTGAAGAATATCTACTATATTGCACATTATATTAAAAAAAATTGTCTCGTAAGTTTTGCTACTACGATACGGCAAATGAGCCAGAATCTTGTGTGCGACGATGGAATCACTGACCAGATAAGTTTTCATCGGACGCTGATATTGGTATTCTTACAAAAACACAAACTGAAAGCTTCATTGTTTTACAGTTTCCCGTACCCGTTGTTCTTGTTCATCAGACTTTTACATTTTTTAAATCTTTGAACACCATATTTCATACATTCAGCAGGTAATTTGGTGGGGGGGGAGTAGGAGAAATCATTTATAGGTATATTAACAAAAGTTAAAATATTCACACGAAAATTGTGACAAAGTCCACATTGAATATAACACTGCCATTTCATGTGGCCAAATTTTGTTAGGCTACTCAATACAAAGTACTTGTTTTACTAGCGTTTTATAATTATCTTTATTATTATTATTTGTAGTTTTAAATCTGTGGTTAAAACTAATGTCGAACCAATAAAACTTACGTGAGTCTTCCTGTTACGGATTTTTAAAAAATCTGAAAGTCAGAGGCCATTAGGCATATCCCGCCCTTCCCTCCCTCTGGCCAGTCCGCCACTGTGAAAACAGGACATCATTCGCTTTGCTCACTCGTTCAATAGGAAACAACACCACAAATACGCGTAATAAAATACCGTAATATATCGCACCCGAAAAGCAGCGAGGATGGCGCAGTAATTAACAGCAAAAGTCTTATACGAGCATCGCATTCATTGTACCGTCCAGATTCAATCATAGAAATTCGGTGTACCATCCAGATCACCGCAAAGGTAAGTGATGACTCACTTTGTGTTGTTCTGTGCCATACGAGACGAACCATCTCGACGTACACGATAGCCTCTAACCGACCACAATGTTGAAGAGCTGACTTGCCGAGATGCGCAGTTATACGCTGCAATTTTTCGTATGATGGGCGTTGCGCGCACACCTTTACGCTGAGGAAGCGCTGACGTCAGCCACTGATCGTGTACTATTTGACGATGGTTTTTCGCTCAGAGACCTTTTTAGAGGTTAGCGAACTAAAACCGGCCTAACTAAATTAATTACAGCATAATACCTTGTGTGCTGGCACACTGCAACTCACCCACCCGCATACTTGAATTTCGTCGGATCAGAATTGAACAAATGTGTCTGGTTTTTGAGGAAACGGGCTACCCCCGTTTTTTGATCACAACCACATTAATTCGAATTAAAAAACGCATGTGGCAACCCTGGTTGGTGGGGGGGGGGGCGACCAAAACAAACAATAAAAGCTCATAATTAGATTTCAAGTATGAAGAAAAACACATTTATTTGGCCACCAAGCAAAATAGCTAAAATAAAGGATTTTACAATATTTAGATTCCAAATAAAAATGCATGTGGCAACCCTGGTTGGTGGGAAGGGGGGGGGGGCAAAACAAAAAATAAAAGCCCATAATTAGACTTCAAGTAAGAAGAAAAAAATCAATTTATTTGGCCATTAAGCAAAATAGCTAAAATAAAGGCTTTTACAGTATTTGGATTCCAAATAAAAACGCAAAAAGAAAAAACGCATGTAGCAACCCTGCTTGGTGGGAGGGGGGGATACCAAAACAATCAATATGTGCATTTATTTTTTAATTTCAAATAGAAAGAAACAAGAAAGCATTTATTTAGCCTTCAAATAAAATAGCTAAAATAAATGCATTTACAGTATTTGGATTTCAAATAACAATTCACAAAAGGAACATATCCACGCACACATCCACGCACATATCCATAAACGAAGATGATTCCGATCGACACATTCAGTTCTGTGATGAATTCCTAAATTTCAAATAATAATAAAGCAAAAGAAAATGTGCATGTGGAACCCTGGGGGGGGAGGGGGGCGGGGGAGGACTTTGCTACGGTCACCCGTCCCATTGCCGGACTAGATAGGCTAACCTCTAGAAGGCTGACGTTTAACATTTTGTTTCAAACAAGTTATAACGTAAGTTAAGTCCACCATTAAGGTTTAGAGACAAAGATGTTCCAGGTGATAGAATCACGAACGAAGGTGCTCGAACTGCCCTCCTCTAGCAACGATACACTCACCACATCTGCTTTCCACACCTAAGCATATTCTCCTGCATTAGTCAGGAATAAATGTCTCAAATGCAGCAGTAATGAGAACCTGCAGTGTTGCAATATCCTGGGCTGGTTGAATGTACACCAAATCCCATACTATTCCCCACACACTATAGTCCATAGGCATCAGATGTGCAACCCCACTATGCCCGGTACAAGGAAGAACGCCAGAAAGGATGGTGAATTCAGGGTTTATTCCAGGGCCACGCAGTCTTTCCTTAGGAGATGTTGTCCAGTGGTTCAAGGATGCTCTGATCAGGGCTTCTAGCAGAGTGGCACGCTCAGGAAGAGTTCTTAGCTGGTTAGGGACTAGCTCCAAGAGTGAGTCTGAAGGAGGCTGCAAGGCCTTAAGTACCTAAAGCTGCAGCCAGTACCTGCCACTGATGGTGCAAGGTACTTCCTGTACTATATACTGGTATCCCATGAACCATCTCTGCTAGCAGCTACCCCTAGGGGCAGGGCAAGGCCACAGCCCTCCTGACCACTGATCTCCAGGGACTGGACCATACATCAAAGTACTTAGCATTACTGGAATACATTAATAAAGATATAGAGTATACAGAATACATAGTATGGAGCCATAGCATCAAGGTTAAGAAGCCCACTAATGCCCTAGCTTAAGGAGTAGGAGGAAGCTGTGAAAACCGTCATTGCAGATCGCACGAACGTGCGGGGCATTCCATAGCACCTCTTCTACCAATCGAGCTGTTGGGAAATTGGTCATTAAGAAGGTGTCGCACCTGTGTTGCATAGTGTGGTGATGCACCATCTTGATGGAAAACAATATCTGCGGGACACTTTTCCCATACTGCTGGCAGATTCCTGTCTTCTAGCAGCTAACGATATACTGCACCGTTGATTGTTCCATCAAGGAAGAATGGTCTAATGATCTCCCCCCCCCCCTCCCAGCCCATATACCTCCCCAAACATTGATGCCAGGTGACGGCGTGAATGCCGCCATAGTGACGTGTGGGTAGTCATCACTGTAAAATATGCAGTTGTGACGATAAACTCTGCCATTCAGACGAAACTTGGCTTCATCGGAGTATAATATCCGTTCAACGTTCTGTGTATCATCTGCAAGGAAATCTAGGAATTCCTCGCAGAACTGAATGCGTCGATAGGGATCGTCTTCGTTTAAGGCGTGGATAGGCCGTGGGTGGTACACCTTCAAGCCTACGTCCTTAATCAGCCTATTAACTGAAGGCAGTGACACACCAGTTTGCCGTTCCATCTGACGCTGGGACATCATTGGTTCATCAAGGAACACGTGGTGGATCTCGGCGGCATTTTCAATCATTCGTGCCGTTCGTTTATGTCCAGAATGACCCTATTATGTTGATTTTCCACAGAACCTGTGGTTTCAAATTTCTCCATCAAATGTGCCTTTGTAGACCGGCATGGAGGTGGCTGAAGATACGTAGCCTGTCACATCACCAAAACGTCTGATATCGTATCGTTTTGGTAATACCATTTAATAATATTGATACGTTGGCGTAGGTTCATGCGTGGCATGTCGTTATGAAATACAAAAAGAACGAGTGGTATCGAACGAAACAAATAAAAAAAGAACAAACTGTATCGAATGATGCGTATCAAGTTGTATGCACCTAACTACTGTCACGTCGAAGTGTACGGACCAACCAGTACTACAGTATACTACACATCACACAATAGTGCATATCCTGGGGACATCAGGTCACATGACTCACAACTTTGCGTGCAACAGCAGTACAGTAGCTGAAAGGCAACATGCAGCATTAACCAAGGTTACTAAATCAGTAATTAAACTCAGCCAATTACACTAAGTACAGTACTGTAAACTGGGAACTGTCGGATAACGTTGCTAGGCCTTTTGTGCAGTGAGTGGTGTGGCGATTAAATGTGAATACTGGATAGTTGTTAAGTCAGTGTGTACATTGACCGATTCGATTTCTACAGGGTATCAGGGATAAGAGACCGCAGATACTATGTTGTATTGCCGCCGTACAAGTGGCTTCCCCCATCATCCAGGGTTGCCACATGTGTTTTTTCCTTTTGCGTTTTTATTTGGAATCCAAATACCGTAAAAGCCTTTATTTTAGCTATTTTGCTTGGCCAAATAAATATTTTTATATCTTTTTTCTTGAAATCTAATTATGGGCTTTTATTGTTTGTTTTGGTCCCTCCCCCCTTCAACCAGGGCTGTCGCATGCTTTTGTTACATTTTGTGTTCTTATTTAAAATGCAAATAAACGCTTTTTTTCCTGAGATCAGGATTAACTTTCTTGATTTTTTTACTGAGGTCTGGGATAAGGGTTATAATGACGGGGAATGGTTGTTGGACTTGAAAAAATTCGAATTCAACGTGTAGCGTTTTTTTTTTTTAAACCCTGTAGAAAATAAGTGAATTTCAAAGTGAATAACGTTTTCGGTTGTGTCAGTCACGTAAAAACGCTTGCGGCAATTTCTCAACAACAACGTTAAAAAAATTCACTACTTCCAAATTCAACGCCAGATTTTTCCTTGTTAATACGTTCACAGTCCCACCAACATTGCACAGAAGACTCGTTCATTAAAAATTTCATACCAAATCATGTTAATAAAGTTCATGAGACATACTTACAATACTCGCAGCATGTTGGCCAAGCCGCCATAGTGCCTCTCGAAATGTCTACTTACATTAGTTTTCAGAGTCCAAATTTCCATCGCGTATTTTACATACACGACCTGACAACTGCGGTATAGTTTATCAACGATCAATACTTTACCAAAACGCTTGAAGAATCTGCAGAAAACATGACTGCTTCGTAACGGCAGTCGTTAACGACGTCCCCATCGCCGATGTGTTTTACCGTTCCTCAGGGTGTCGATTTCTTCTTAAAAAATAAATTTCAAACCTGGTTCGGATGTCAAAATTGTGACACTCCCCTGGTGCCCGGATCGGGAGTGACACGAATTGACAGTTGATCGAGACGACGCATGTTGTTTGATGATGATTTAATGTGATTTAGATTACAATGAACTGAATCCGCAACATGCGTAGCCAAGTTGAACAGCTCGACTCCTTCCCGTTGCCAAGGAAGATAGCCTAAGGAGCTCCATAAAGATAGGGGCTGGCAGCAGGTGCCTCAAGGAGGGCCAGGAAGTGTCATGGTAACGGCCCTGAGGTATATCACCATGACAGGCTACCCACAGTGCGAAACAGCACACGTTACATGTCATACATTTACATTGCTTTTGGACAATGATGGAGAAAAATATTGATGCTTAATGTAAAAACTTTTGCAGTTTGTCTATAGTATAATAGACCTAATAAGCCATATAAAGTTATGGTTAGAGCATATAAACCTACCCAATGGTCAGGATATGCATGGACAATTTGATCTGATTTGAGCCTTTCAGGGTTGCCAGAGGTACCCTACACATAAAAATATAGAAATTATCTACCTTTCCATCGTAAAAAAATCGACCAAATATCTACTAAATATCTACTGAATAAGACCTCGTCAGACATACACAAACTGAAAAAAATTAAAAACCGCAAACGCAAGCAACAGTTACCAAGATACGTGATAACGTTTGGTCTATGGTTATCAGAAAAAACAAAACAACTCTTTGTACGGCTGATTCTTCGTCTCATCCAAATAAAGTTCTAAACCTGGGCTCGTTAAAATTATTGGGTACTAATTTTATCAAGTTGCAGAACCTATTGTGGACCGTTCAGAATAATAGAATTTATAAACGATGTAATCATACATCTGGTTTACTACAACCCAACGAAAATTGTACACGCAATATAAATCATTTACGACCATGGTTTTTATGGCAAAACGGACAACCTACATCCTTTACAGATCTACCGATTGGGATGTAGCAGAATATTTGAACAATGGATTATCAGATTCCAAAATATGATTGCAGCAGTTTATCAACAGCTTTTAGAATATTCACCGGACCACAGTAGCGATAGCGGTAGCGTACCTTGCATCGTTGATCACGGCAGCTCCAATTGACCCTGGCGGAACGGACTGTCCGAATAAGAAAGACCACTTTGATGAGCCTCGATTGGCTCAGACTTTGCAACGTAAAAAGCGTAAAACAAGATTAAAAAATGAATTGAGAGAACGATTAAGATCTAGACACTTATTATACTACATCCCCCCAAAATTTGATTTAAACATCAGTTTTAGGAGGTAAGAGTCAACGATGATTGAACAGCATATCCATTTGATCCAAGATGGCAGTACAAAGAGATAGCTGAAGCACACACAGGGCAAAGAAGAAGCCCGTGAGAACTCGTTTGTACAACTAGCAGAAGATGAGAGCGAGCAAAATCATGTGCGTGCTTACGTTCGTCGTATACCAATTCGGGACAGCTAGTACTAAATCAATTTGTCAAAAAATCCAAGATGACGCATGTACAGTATTGGACAATGAAATTTAGACAGAAAAATGTTGGCTTCTCTGCTACTTCCTTCAGGGCTTCAATGGCTGTGAAAGTTCGATTGTTTTAAGATATTGCTTTCAGAAAAGACGAATATGCATATTTCATGTTACAGGTTGGATGAATGATACACTGTTACGACGAATAAATATGCCATTAAGTCCGTTTTAGCTGTTAGACACTTTTGGACAACGAGTCCATTTCTCGCACGCGGGTAAAGACGGTTTAAGGAAACGACGATTTGCAGACTGAGCTTTAATGATTTAGTCTGGATAAGGCTAGTGGTCGACCGAAACCAAGTTTTTCACTTTCGGCCGAAACCGAAACCACTACCGAAACCGGAGATTTGGTTTCGGCCGAAACCGAAATTGCTACCTAAACTGGCAATTCAGTTTCAACCGAAACCACTACCGAAACCATTAAATCGGTTTCGGCTGAAACCGAAACCACTACCGAAACTGGAACCAAAACTAAATAATATCACTTTTAATAATTAGACAAAAAGTAAGGATAAAATCATTAAATCATGAGTGTATGGTTTTTTCACAGACGTAGACTAGAAGAGAGCGGTTTACCTCTTTTTTGCCGCAAGGCTGAGTAAAATCCACGCGCGTCCTTCACCCCCCCCCCCCACCTAAAAAATGTCAGTCTTGCGTAAATAATTCATGACTTTCGTTTGTATTTTATTTCTGCTTGTTAGTTTTTGTTTTTTTAGTTTTAAAACGATTAACTCGTGTCAGTAAGGGAGGTCCAGATCACCAGAAAAGAGTTTCATTCAATAAGTATAAACCTCGCTTGAAACCGTAAATAAAGAGCATAAAACTCCCTGCAGTGCAACGATGCCATTACAAATAAGATTAAATATGAATTGAAAAAAAATACATTTATTATTGATCGGCATGGCAGAATAAAGCAGGATCTGGATGTCGGTGCCTCTGGGCCTAGTTAGACTACGCGGAAATTGGCTACTGCAAGGAGGGGAATTGGTTTCAGTTTTACCGAAACTGCAGCATAGGATTCAACCGAAACCGAAACCATAACCGAAACTAGTTATTCGGTTTCGGCCGAAACCGAAACTGACCAATAACTTTTTGGCCGAAACCAGAACCGAAACCGAAACCAACAAGTTGACGGTTTCGGTGCCGAAACCGAAACCGAAATTCGGTCGACCTCTAGATAAGGCAAGGCTTGGTGCGGTTTAAACATTGGCGTAATGCACTTTAGTCTTTCGTGGGCGTGAGAAAATAGTGATGGTCTTTGCTTTAATGACGTTACCTCGGTAACTAATATTTACCGAAAAAATGCAAGCAGCAAATGAAAATTCCATAAACGTTGGGCTTAATGTTCCTTTTACCTTTAACTATTGACTGAACCAGCGGCGGAATCACCAAAAGGTGGGGAGGGGAGGGGGTGAAGGCTGGGGGCAATCACCGTCCCAAACCAACCAAGTATATATATATATATATAGGGTAAAAGGGGTAGAGGCTTGCGTTCGTTGAAATTAAATTCGCTGTACGCAAGGCAAAGAAGTTAATATTGGAAGCTACAGGAAAAAAAGAGGGCGTCTGAAAAAAAGTCAAAAGGATAAAGAAGCCACGAGAATAAAGGCAACGGAAAAACCAATGGAAACTTAAACTGTTTACAGTTTTCTTCAGTGTTTTGTTTTCATAGGTTGGTTGGGGGGGGGGATTTGAGGCTTAATGATGCGTCGACAACTAGGTCATTAGTGCCAACCTCAGCCACAGTGCAGTAGTCCGGGTTGCCACTGCACCACGCGTTACAAAGATATTAAACAATCCAAGGTAAAAAATGTCACTAGGAAACTGTTTTTTCCTTCTGCTTTTTCTTTCTTCAGTTTTTTTCCTCGGATTGTTTTCTTCGGCTATTTTCCTACGGTTATCTCCAGTGTTTTTTTCACGGCTTTATTTTTTTCCTTCGGCTGTTTGTCCATTCCTTTTTTCCTAGGCTTTTCTTCCGCTGCAATCTTTCTGAACGTCTTGTGATCCCACCGACTGGCCAGGAACTACACCTAACAACGGACACCAAAACTGCCCCTTCTCCTCCCTCAGATGAACCCGAGGTTCTCTGCAGCCTCCCGCAGAACAGGGCAGCGGTATATGCTATCCCGTGCTCGGACTGCGACGCCATCTATGTGGGCGAAACCAAACGTCGAATTAGCACTCGAGTTCAAGAACATATGAAGGCTGCGGAGAAAGGGTAAGCCAAACGAAGTGCTGTTGCTGCTCACCACATCTCCAAAAATCACGAAATTGCTTGGAAGAGCACCACAATGCTTCTGAAATCTGACACACAGTCTGAGCCACATCTTCGAGCTTTGGAAAGCATCTCCATCCAACACTTCCAGAATGCCAAAAAATCTCTCATGAACAACCAAGAAGCCTCACATTGCGATGTCAATCGGATTATTACACCAGCATTGACACACCGATTGAATTGCAAGTGGAAAGCGCTCCTCCCTCCTATCTCTTCCCAAGCTCCACAGGTGGAGCCACTGCTCGCCATATCTTATCCCTCCTCCCAAACCGGAAGCACAAACACGTGCGGGAAATTCAAAACGACTTCCCGTTTCTCCAAGTCAAAAGGCGTTCAACGCTCGAAGAGCCTGAGGAAGGTGGGAGATCTTTCTAAAAGATAAAAGACCACCAAAAATTCGCACCTTGATTTGTGACAATCAAGGGACAATTTTGGTAAATAGCGTACCATGTTTATTTAATGCGCGATAAATGTCAGACAAATCACGAGCCAACCAAGTTCTATAATTTAATTTTCCCAGCCAAGACTCCAGAAAAAAAACACAGTTTCCAGGTAAAAAATTAATTTTGAACTACTAGTTTAACCATGGGCTGAACCCTGGCAACCCATGGTTTAACTTTGTATGCTTGATAGGCCTAACACGCCTGTTTCCAGATAATGTTTCAGTAATCTAACATCGAACTAAGCATGGGGAATTTCAAGCACTTTCAAGAACCTTTCTGAAAATTATGACAATTCAATGACTTTTCAAGGTATAGAAAACTGATTTTTTTCAAATTCAAGCACTTTCAAGGTTGTCAAGCACCTGTGAAATTAAGCGATTATGGAAGAAATAAGCCATTTGACTGTAAGCCATTTTAATCTGCTGTAAAAGTCCTTCTTTTGTTAGTTATAGCATGGAGCGTGGAGTAGTGTGGTAGTATACTATAAGTCCATGGTTATAGTCGCCTTTGTTGTTAAGCATAGGGTCCTTAAAAGGCACTTCGGAAGTCTATGAATGGCAGCTTTACACCGTTGGCACTTAAATAACTTTTCGCTAGAATGAATTTACTTATTATCAGCAGCGATATCAGGGCTGTCTAGTGAATCTGCAGCACAAACATAAAACGAAATATATCTTTTGTTCTACACATGGCAAAACTTGAGCTGTAACATAATTTATTTCCTCTCCCTCTTTGTTTGCATATGACATGTTGGTAAGTAATAGAAGCTGTATATATTTGAGCATATGTATTCTAGAAATAAGATTGACTCTTGAGTCTTGACAATGATTAAGAATTTCCAGCCAAAACAAGAAATTGATACCTATTAAATTTTTTTTGCTCAACCTTTCATCTTTTTCAGTGGCGGCCCCAGGCTCATCCGCCACATCACCATCTATGCCCACGATAAGCATGCCAGCCGGCTGAAGCCCTATAATGTCTTTGCCACACAAAGTTAGCAGCAGCAGCAGCCCTCACCATATTTTCAACAAAAAACTGCACTCATAGGCAGTAGTTCAAGATTTTTGTCAACAGACGATAGCGATGGAGCCTCCATAGATAAAATAGGGAATTAGCTTCACCGTGTTTTTCTTTTTGTTTGGTAGGATGCCTTCTTTCTTAATTTCCATGTTGAAATGGCGTCTTTCCAAAGGCAGAAACTAAGATGTTATATGATCAAAAAGTTGGGCATTACGAGTGCCGATCCATTCTTTAACCCCCATCCTCAACCTGATCAAGAAATGCCCTTAAGAACAGTATTCTTTACTCCTTTTGGCTGGAATTTTTGACGAGCTACGTCAAATATTTTGACACACGTACCGACATACAAAGATCAGGAGAGTGGTTACACTAATTAATTAATTTTCTTTTTCAGGACGGTAACATGCTATTATGCATAAGGCAGTATAGGGTAAACATGGAAAAATTGACTAACACAATGGATATTACCTGAATGTTGTTTATGATTGGACATGTACAGTACCGCTCAAAAATAGACAAACCTTTTTTGCCATGTTCACGCGCTTGCAACAATAGAAACCAAAACTGGAGCCGACGTTCGGTAATCACCTGTGCTGGTATGGAGTGCCAATACTTTCTACGTTTATTGACTAACACAATGGATGTTGCGTCCCTAGATGTTGTTTATGATTGGACATGTAAGTGGCAGTTGCCGATTGCTTTTGACAAATGTCATGCGATGCACATGGGGGACAACAACCCTCATAGAAACTACTTTCTTTGTGATGTGGAAGTTAGCACAGTTAGTTCTCACAAGTATCTTGGGGTTATTTTGTGTGATAACTTGAAATTTGGAGAGCACTGTATCAAAATTGCCCATTTTAGAATACAGCAGTCGTTAAAGATGGGAACAAGATTGAATAGGCAATAGGCTACCGCGCAATAGGCTACCACCAGGACAGTCCAGTAAGCTATATAATTGCAATAGGATCTAATGCTTCCTCTGGATTTTCCTGCTGAGTATCGAGGTCGAGGGTGCTAGGTGAAGCCAAAGACGCAAAATCACTGCTCTGAATTTGTCGCCACCGCGCTCCAGAAAGTGCATAGCAAAACGAGCATCAATCTCTTCACGTAGTTGCCCCACTGATTCCCTAAGAGCATACACCTCCTCTCACATTGTTACCCTAGCCTCATCCCTTCGTGTAGGAGTCTGTAGCACTTCAATATTATTGTGCAGTGGTTGCAACTGCTTAACTAACATCTGCCCAAATAACGTGGTAATAGCCAAGCATTCCTCATTCGTCGACATCGTGGAAATATCGATCGGCATATCGTCAAATTTGAGTGATGTGTTGCAAGCGGTGAGGTGTCGCCCTCTAGTGGTAGATTCTCGCAACTACCCGATGTGAGAGAAGTGATCGCTGCTTCAGATTTCACTAATGAGCTACGAAAGATCACAATATTCACGCTAAAACCTGCGTTATCACACTTTAAAACAGATAGGTTTGAATCAATAATATGAAAACAGAGTGTACAGCATCAAAATCATTGTCCTTCATGAATTCTCTCCACAAAATCGCGTAACTGCCAAAGCTAAGCTAGCGCTGTTAGCACAACTGATGATCATTCGAGAAAAATCTGCAAAATGGGTTTGAGTGTCGCGATCCAAAACCTTCCCAAGAGTCTGTGTGAAGAGAAACAAGCGTTTCCACGAGTTGCCGTGACGACGGAATCCAAGTGTTAGCCCTTAGGGGAACCAACTTGACAACCGGCAAAATTTAAGTTTACAAGAGTTAATAAACGACCTATGTGCCACCAAAAGCAGCTAATGAAACGATCTTCCACAAATCCAGTGCTGCAGATGCTGTGCAGGTAATGCAAACATTGTAGAAAATAAGTGAATTTCAAAGTGAATAACGTTTTCGGTTGTGTCAGTCACGTAGAAACGCTTGCGGCAATTTCTCAATATCAACATTTAAAAAATTCACTACTTCCAAATTCAATGCCAGATTTTCCTTGTTAATACGTTCACAGTCCCACCAAGATTGCACAGAAGACTCGTTCATTAAAAGGTTCAAACCAAGTCATGTTAATAAAGTTCATGAGACATACTTACAATACTCGCAGCATGTTGGCCAAGCCGCCAATAGTGCCTCTCGAAATGTCTACTTACTAGTTTTCAGAGTCAAAATTTCCATCGCATAGTTTACATGCACTGTAATGATCTATTTTAGCGAGCAATTGTACCAAAATAAACCATTATTGTCAGGATGGGTCAGTAGTATTCAACCTAAACATAACACATAAATATGGCACTGGAAAATGGGAAGCGTAATGATAAACAACAATTCAACAACAATTGGGCCTTTAATTGACTCTCCGTTGTACAAAATATGGACCCCACTGGTCAATAATCGAGTTATGATTGTACTTCGAGATTGGTTTGATTACATTAAATCAACTACTAGTTGGCAATTGGCATTCTTACTACTATTGCATTTGGAATAAATCCTAATAAAGGATCATTAAATAATGGTTGGCTTTAAAGGATTAAGCGCATGGCTTACTATCAATCAAGTACAACAATCGTTGTTATGATACGAAATGATTCTTAGCTCTCGTGAAGCTCGGCCGTAGCAAACGCTCGGTCTCCCGGCTTCCCGTCTCCCGGCTCTGTGCGTCGCTTTGCGCAGCACGGCTTGGAACGTCCGCAAATAGCAGGGCTCAGAGATTGGTAGCGACGTGTAAACCTTAAAATGTCGAAAGATAAAGCTACATCCCTGAAGTCCGCTTAAATACTAGTGCGTTATCGCCTAACAATCCATTTGATTGATTAGAGTGCTCTATGGAAATTGCGTGTCTTGACAGTTCAGGTCCTAATTGCAAATTAAGGACCGCTGTGCTTGTCAATCATTGTATTGTCAGTTTCGAGGTGCATCAGCTGATTCTCTGTATTGTGCGCTTGAGTAGCTCACTGATTTAATGAACTGTCACCTGCACACCTTCGTGCAATAGATTAATTGTTGCGATTAGGATAATGATCGTTCATGGATGACGGTCTAAACTAATTGGAATTCCTTCCAGAAATTCTACGCTTCGCTGATCGTGTCTTAAATAATGTCATAGTTAGAAATGCCATCTCCTCAACTTAACAATAGGTGTAATTACGCTGGTTCAATTTACAAAGGAATGTACAGTTCCGGTCTTCTTTGAAAAGTGCCCCTTCTGTATATTAGTCACTGGAGCCATTTTTGGTCTAGCATGAGTAATATTTGATCATGCATTTAATAAATGTACGATATTTATGAAAATATGCATATAATTAATTAACTGTATTATTTCTGTAATTAAACTCTAACATAATCCCTGTCCAAACTAAAATCACGGTACCCCATTAAAGGTTCCTGCATTTTAGCTTCCAAACCCAGCTTCTTTATTAACAGAAAAATCTACTCTACATGATCTCAGCAAGAACTTTGCATTTACCAACCGGCCCATAATTTTCCGAAAATGGTTGTACGGCTAGGAAAAAATAACCCCGTGTTGAGGTAAAAAGGTCCCCCGCGAAAGTCAGGGCATGTATCATGTATCGTGTAATTAATTGCCTCAGTAATATGAGCAAGCTAATCTGGGTGGACTTTTGGATTAACTGATTGTAGCTAAAGTTTGTGCATGCGTGACCTAAACGTTGCAATTCCATGTAATTGAACAAATTTCATTTCAAATTATAAGTTTGTACCTGTTGAGCTGAAAAAGGATGATGATATTTTCTTCATTCTCTCAATTGGCATCTGGTTTCCTTTCGTTTGAGAGGGTGGAGTACTATCTCCTCATCTGCATGCTCTACCGCCCTTGAGTCGGCCGCATCTCTGTCCAAGGTCGTTCAAGGCTGCATTGAGTTTCCTTCTCTCTCTGTTTTCGTTTAGGCTGCTGCTGGCTGCTTTGACCCAGGTTCGCATGGCTGAATAACGAAAAGAGAATTGACAACATTACACGCTGTGTTTGAAAGTCAAGGTTTTTTTCTCCTTTTGAAATCTAGTTTCTTTGCCTCTTCGAGTTTGAAGAATGTCATTTGATGCCAAATTGTGACTGTAATTTATTACTTTTTTCGTTTCTTACAAGCCAAAATTTCAAGATTCTTTAATCATGTATAAATCAAGTTCGTTATGAACCGTTCTGATTGACGTTGTCAATCTACTTTACTTTGCATTCGTGATACTAATGGCGACAAGACTTCATCGGGATATAACAGCAGTACACTCTTAAAATTAAATATTTACAACATAAACATGGTTATATATGTATATATATCGCCACAGAAATGTGTATATTCCTGTATTATGTATGTACCGTTTGGTCTCTGAATGAGATCCAAACTGGCGATAAGATTAGTTCGAACATGCTGTTAGTTAGCAAATTATTAGTCAGAACATGGGGTCACAAGTGGGATAGGGATTTACCTATTTCTTCCAAAGCTGTGATTGTTTAGCCCCAATTTAAGTGTAATCTATCCGTATACCCTTTGAAAAATGTCTAATTAACCATTACGTAATTTTAATGATGACTGAAATCCAATATACCTTATATTTTGGCATGTGTAAAATTTGCCTTCGTATTTTGGCTATGAATTGGCAATCTGCGGCACATCGAGTAGTGTTACTCGTTTCGTATGCCGTGTATGTTTTTTGATCTTCATTAATTACATGTAGTGTGATAATTTACGTGTAAAATTACACCCATTTTGACTACTACGTGACAGTTCAAAGAGACCAGTTACCATAAACCGTCATCGTAAAATGTAAGAATTTGTGTTGCTTGTGTTGTGTTGATCCTTTTGACTATTACGTGACAGTTCAAAGAGACCAGTTACCCTAAGCCTTCATCGTAACTTTTAAGAAAGGCCAGTTGTGGTATGTCACCTTTTCGACTAATTATGTGACACTACAAAGAGACCAATCACCCTCAGGTGTCACATAATCCCTTTAAGAAACACCTTTATCATGTTCACTACATTATGCCAATTTCGTATTTGATAGCCGTGAGCCTAGTGTTTTCCTAGCGCTACTAACATTTTATATTTTGTGCGTGTGAGTGTCGTGAGTCGCAAAACATCAACAACAAAAAGTACTACTAGCATCAACTTTGAGCGCTCTTGCAGATGACAAAGCAATTCGGGTAACAGCCTGTGTTACATCGCCCTCCTGAAAGTGAGCGGCTATAAAATACTGGACACCAGTATGTGCCAGTAGACTGAATCGTTTAACGATTTCAGCCAAATTAAAGACAATTTGATTATTATCCAGAATAATCTATGCAGCGATATTGCAACATACTATATTTTTTCTTTATCCTTTATATATACATTTCTTGTTTTTTTTTTCATTAAGCAATACCCAAATGCTGCTGTACTTATGGTCTGCAAACCTGCGTTTCATAATCCTTAATACAGTGTTACGGTACATTTGACCTGATGTTTTAATTTTGACTAATTTAATAAAATTGGGAATGACCTGCTTCCCTTTTGGAATATTTATTGTTCAGTAACTGGCGATGAGCAATTATCGTCTCATCTGGTAGTCAATTAATCTGACACTAAAAGGTGTAGTCAATTCATTGACTCTGTAAGGTTTAGTCAATTCATTGACTCTGAAAGGTTTAGTAAATTCATTGACTCTCACAAGTGTGAGGTACTATAACAGTGTGCCTTTCATATGAGCTAATGTATGTATGTTCCAACATTTTTAGATGTACCTCATTCATTTACTTATATTGGGCTCTAATAATTGTCCCCAATTAGAATGAAAATCGCATAGGCCTATTTTACGTTCTGAACTAACATGAGAGGTTCCAGAAATTCTGCTGCTCATTTGGCATATCAATGTTTTTTTTAGGTCGTAATTGAAATGTGGCTTAGTTTTCATGGCACTGAATCTTTATCTGCCCCATTATCTATGGCAACTTATTATGTCTTTATTTCCATTTTTAAATTTCAGTAAATTTAAATTTTATTCCATTATTAATGGCAACTTTTAACTTTCATGGTCGGCAAGGAGGGTGTATTAGTTTCATAATTTATTACCACATGGATAAGAATTACTTATCTTTTAATTTAGCCTTGTATCATTCTGGTTTGTCCCTTCCTTTCCATGTGTCTTTCCCCTATCCGGTCTGCTCGGCCATCCATGACACTTTCCATCTTTGTTAAGCATGATTTTTTCTGAAAGACATGAAAGCATTATCTTAACTTTATTTATTTGTCAACGCGCCTAAATAGGCATTTTATGACATAAAAACAAACACATAAATATACACATCTTCGGTTCCGGTTAACAAGAACTTGTGCAAAAGCACAACTGTAAATATCAATACAAAAATAACTAGCCTACACACTATTTTACACTTTGGTGTGTAGGCACGGAATATTATCATATACATGCTAAGGTCTCCCAATAATACAAATTCGACATTCATATGTTCAAAAATCTACCAATCACATTTTAGGTAATTCATTTTATACCCAATTTAAATTACCATTACTTTCTTGCATTCCCCATCATTCAACACAATTCACCAATTATATTCTCCAAAATTTGTTTTATTTTCTCAATTTTGTTTTGTTTTCTGTTTTGCTCCCCCCCCCCCTACCTGTGTCATCCACTCTTGCTTGTGTGCTAACATTGTCATAAAAAGAAATACACCAGACCTGGATTTGTTGCGTCAATGTGGGCGTCAAATATATTTTTAAAACTATTTACTGAAAGTGCTGAAATTACTGATTCAGGAAGGCTATTCCACAGAGATATGACACGAGGAAAAAACGTATGGCGTAATGTTGTTGGAATTCGAGTTTATAAGGGTGACCCCTAGTTGCCCGGTATCGCTGAAGTTGAAATTTTTCAAGCAAGTTACCGCCCCCATAGTTTTGCCTTAAAACTTTGTATAGTGTAATAATACTACCTCTTCGGAATCGCCACCATATGGAGGTTGTCTTAAGGGAACGAAGTCTTTGCTCATAAGATAGGTAACTCAGGCCATGGACTCACTTTGTAAAACGACGCTGCACCCTTTCAATTGCCACAAAATCCTTCTTCAGAAAAGGGCACCAAAAATCCACCGCATACTCGATTGTTGGCCTTACAATGTTCAAAAATAGTTTAAAAAAGATAGCTGGATCTCTGGATTTCATAGTTCTGCTTATCAGAATAGATAGGGAATTTGCCTTTTGTATTATGGAAGAAATATGGTTTGAGAAATTAAGATTTGTATTGACAGAAATTCCCAGGTCGGAAACCTGGGTAGCTGTTCCCAGAATTTCATCTCCCCAATAATAATTCAACTGAGGATTTTTTGGTCCTAGATGCATGATTTGTGACTTTTGGGGTGAATTTGTAAACACCATAGTTGTGACCAAGTATACAGTAAATTTAAATCTTGTTGGAAGACTGCAGAATCTGAACGTGAAGCTATTTTAGTTTTGATCTTAGAATCGTCTGCAAATTTATTCAATTCATTTTTGGCATCTGAGCCAAAATCGTCGAAATAAAGTAAGAATAATAAAGGCCCTAGGACCGATCCTTGTATTGTGCCGTTTTTAACAGGTTCAGGCCTTGAGTGGTAACCATTGATAACCACAGCTTGTGTTCGGTTTGTAATCCAGTTTTTAATCCACTCAAGGATTGGCCCTTTTATACCAAAGGACTGTAGTTTATGGATTAAGAGGTCATGGGGGACCTGATCAAAAGCTTTAATAATATCCATGTAAAAAATATCCACAGGTGTACCAGAGTCGAGGTTTATCCAGACATCGGCATAAAAAGATAATAAATTTGTAACTGTTGAGTAGCCGTGACGAAAACCATGTTGATTTGATATTTAGTAACCCCTGCGAGTGCACAAATTCAAAAATGTGTTGGTAGAGTAAATTTTCGAACATTTTTCCTAATTGAGATGTAACGCTTATTGGGCGGTAATTTTCTGGACTACGGCTTGAACCTTTTTTAAAAATGGGCGTTATTGTTGCGTGCTTCCATTGTGTTGGAACAAAACCTTTTTGTAAAAATTTATTAAAGAGCTTTACCAGAATCGGAATTAAACACTGATCATATTTAATCAAAAAGGAGGTAGGAATTTCATCTGGCCCGACTGCCTTGAGTGTATTTAGGCGTGAAAAGGCAGAGGTAACATTTTGTTGTGTAAATATAAGGGGCGGTATACAAACGGGAGCCTGGTTAATAGCGGGAAGGATACGAAAGCAATTAGACATCTCTGAAAAAGTTTTTTGGAAGGTATGACTTAGTAGATTTGCCATACTGTTATAATCAGAAATTAAATTATTATCATGATCCAGAAGTGGGCCTATACTAGCTCTATTTTTTTGACAGCTCTTCACATGTTGAAAAAATGCTTTACTGTTATCTTTGGACGTGGATGCCAAATTTTCTTCATATTTCAATTTGTCTAACCTAATTTTTTGTTTTACTTCGCGCGAGACATTCTCATGAGTTTCTTTGTAATAATTACATTTTGTAGTGCGATATTTAGCCCATAATTTATTTCGTTTTTTAAGCAGTTTACTAGTAGAAGTGGTTAACCATTTTGAAGTTTGGATTGGTGAAAAAATTTTTATACAACTTGATTTGTTTAGAAAAATGCCAACCTGTGTAGAAAATGCATTCCATGTGTCTTCAATGGGCAAATTAGTATTAATTTCATACGGAAAATTTTGATCTGTGAAACGATATCGAATCTGCGTTTTCGCAAGGGTTTTGTCATTAAGTATTGTATTAATTAATAACACATCATGATCACTCTTAGCTATTTTCCCGACATGCTCAATAGAATTCAGCAGTTCAGGCTCGGTGAAAAAAACCAAGTCCAGCATGGAGTTTCCCCTGGTAGGATTCTTGACTAATTGTACCAAATTCAACTCAAGCGTTGTTTCAAGAAAGGGAGTGGCCTCTGAATCAGCGGTTAGTCTTTACCAATCAATATTCCGAAAATTAAAGTCACCAAGTAAAATGGTGTTTTTAGTTGGCATTTTGTGCTTGAGTAGGTCAATCAGTTTATTGTTGTTTTCTGGTAGGGAATTTGGTGAACGATAAACAACGCAGAGAGAGAAAAAATTTGCTCCATTTTTTACCTGTATACAAGATGCACTTTCAAAGTCTGTATCAAGAGTTATGTTGTAAGCTAAAATGGAGGATTTGACAAAAATTGCAGTGCCACCAACGTAATGATCACGCTTATCATTTCTTGCTATTAAGTTGTAACCGGGATACTGTGGAACGATTGAGCTACTGGAAAACCACGTTTCGGTTATTGCGAGCACATCTGGTTTGTAAACTGAGAGGTATGCCAAAGTTTCTAGATATTTGTTACCAAGGGAGTTTGCATTTGTGTACATTATTTTTGTTTGGAGCTCTGCCGAGTCGATGGCTTTGGCTTTGATGCTTGAGCACTTGGCTGTTTTGGACGGACGGATCGGTCAATTTGGTCTGTGGGCAGCAAAAAAGAAGGCGGCGAGGCAAATTGGGCCTGTGAGGATCTGGTTGTTGCATTGCGGGATTGTTAGAAGTAGGATAAGATTGACACAGTGGGTCTTCCATCGTAGGTGACAGAACTACCATATTTGGTTCGTTTATATGGACAATCTTGCCCTTCCTGATGGTGATATGTTCCCCATTTAGTCTACGCTGCACCAGTTCCCTGCGGAGGGATCGATCAGCTCCTGCTGTTTTTGGGTCATGTCTGGGCGAACAAACACTTTACTATACGCTTTGGATCCTTTCAGTTTTTTGCCAGAGTTTAGCAGCGTACTTCTTAGCTCGCGAGTTGGTAGAGTTATTTTCAATGGACGATTTTTTTTTTCAGTAAAGTTTCCCAGACGTTTACATGTGACGGGGGTTTCGGGGGCATTTATTTCGAGAAATTTGAAGATACGGTACACATCTGCGGCCACTTCGTCTGGAGCTGGATCGTCTTTTAAACCAAAAACCACCACGCTGTTCTGGCGTTTCTGTCTTTCCATTATTTCTGTAACACAGTCAGAGAAATTTATGTCTGAATAAGCAGCACTCTTTTGTTCAAGAATTTCGACCCTGCGGGCAAAATCTGCATACGTTTCAGATGTGGGTAGGGAGTTCACTTTGTCCGCTAGGTTTTTAATTTGATTTGTATGGAGGTTTAATAGCCTGGCGGTGTTTTCCTGTTCAACTGCGATTTTGTTTAGAGAACTATTTATTTGTTGAAGTTGGGTCAAAACTAATTGGGTCCCCGAATCTGAATGACCCAGATCTGCCTTGCAAAACTGACAAAACCATTCGATAGCAATATTGCTGGTATAAACATCGTAAAGTTGTTCTGATACACCACCACACGTGACTGCATGAATCCAGGAAGAACAACCCGTGTACTGTAAGTTGTCTAAGTCCTCATTTTTGACTGGCTTTGTACATATTTTACACAAGTCAGATGACATCGTGGGCTAAAATTGCTCGTACTTTAGTGGTATACAGGGTTTGTGCCGTCTTGATACTTGTGCCGTAATATGTGGTGCACACTTCACAGCCTCTTCGCCATTTTGCCTACGTTTTATAAATCAAGGTGAAAAGTGTCCCTTCTATAAATCAAACGTCAATTTACTTAAGTTTATTTCTTGGCACTTGGACTGCTATTGAAGGAGGGACAAGTCCTTACCGTCTAACGATCCTCATGATTTGGGCTAAAATTGCTATAGTGGTATACAGAGTTTGTGCCGTCTTGATACTTGTGCCTTAATATGTTGTGCACACTTCACAGCCTCTTCGCCATTTTGCTTACGTTTTATAATTCAAGGTGAAAAGTGTCCCTTCAATAAATCAAACGTCAATTTACTTAAGTTTATTTCTTGGCACTTGGACTGTTATTGAAGGAGGGACAAGTCCTTACCGTCTAACGATCCTCATGATTTGCACCTTAGAAGGACGTGGCTGGGCACATCACGTTTACGGACTTTAGCCTATTTTTCGTAACTTTCACGTTTGTCTGTAACCAACACTTCACGTATACACAGTCATTAAATATACTCGTTTGTGCACTGTTTCTGCTAGCTGACAGTGTGGAGGGAACAAACAAACTTGACAAAAATTCGAAAACCGGCAGAGCAAATTTTTCGTGCGTCCCTCCAAACCGGAACCGGAACCAACCTTTTAAGTCATACTGTTGGCAGACAATTTTCCAAGTTACAAGTCATATTGTTACAATTCGTAGTACATATCGAGTATCAATATGCTGTAAAAAAAATTATTTATTCACAAAATCAATGTTTTTGAATTGTCTTATTTCTTATTTGGAATTTTAGGCTTTCATTTTCACAGTGGAGTGAAATATGCTGTTTTTAGCTTTTTGGGTTGGGTAGCAATCGCTGCTTCCCATGGTCAAGGGTGAATAGTTTTGACCTACTTTTGACCGTCCTTTTCTCTACTGATGGGTTTTGACGAGCACGTGTCGCCCCACTGAAGAGGGAGGGGGGCAATAAAACGAGCATGGTCGGTGGGTCGAAAGGGTTCTGGGACCGGCTCATTAGGCCTGCCACCCAAATCTGACCTGAAAATTAAGACATGCTGAGGTCGTGTAAACAATGGTTGATGTGTACCAGGTGAACTGAGGGAGTGGGCTGGTCCCTGGGTAAGGATGACCCCCCAGTTTTTCATGACGTCAACCCTGAACTGTGCAACCATTGGCTTTTCCCTTTCTGGGTCACATTTTGGACTTGTGAAATTTTGGTGGTTTTATCTTAACACGAAGTTGTGTACTTCCATCTGCTCGTTTCGTCCTTTGCTCGCTCCCCAATTTTCTGTTCGCTAATGAATCCCCCTCCAAAGAAACCTCGTCTGGACAAAAGTGCTTGTGCCCGGATGCTAAAGAGCATCAAGTACTTCTTTCGACTAATGTCGATAAATATTATAGTGTTTCTTCTGTGCGGAGCCATTATAAGTTTTGCGAAAAACTCCCCGCACTATTTTCCACTTGTCTGCATCGGGAGTCTGGGGAGCCGGCGTTCGCTCCCATGCTGCAGGGGGAAGATCCCCCTAGATTATATATTTCGTTTGTACTTTCTCGAAATTATAAAGGAGAATCTCGATCGAAACACCTTCTCTGGGGAAACGCCTACACCAGAAACTACGTTAGCCCAACAGGTTAGGGTCTCCGGACATTTTCTGAATTGCAGCCCTCTGTCCGGTGATTCCTGCCTGCACACAAGATGTATGTGTTACCTTCCTTTTCTGGCAGACAACGAATCGTTCTCCGCCTATTTGCAATGGGCCACAAACACGGAGAACTTTATGCTCTCCAGCTCAAACTTTGGATGCCATGGCTATGTTGGGAGGGGATGGACTTCCCAATCCGTTGCCGGAAATCTTCCCGGAACTTCCCCTGGAAGATTTATTTGCGAATTTGCCACCACTGACGCCGCTAGCCCCGTCGCCCACGTCCAGTGCCCCGGTGCCCCTCAACAGGACGCTGATGGAGCCCCGGTCGAGGTCAACGCAGGAGCGTCCGGCAGTGGGCTTCAACACTGCCTTTGACCGGCTGCCTGTCGTGACACTTGTCCAGTGTGTCACAATGGACGATATGGTAGGAAAATTTCAATTTAATTTTGATTACTGGTAATTTACCGTTTTGTATCTACATTTATTCTGAAAATATACGTATAAACGTATTTAATAAGAGATGTGTGTAATTCACACAAATTTAAATGTTAAATTTGATTTCAAATTAAAAATGTTTGAAATGTTTCGAAGAAAATCAGACTTAAATGCAAGTATGTATAATTAAATTTATATTATTGCTCCTTTCGGACAAAAAAATAATCTAAATGAAGATATATATATATATATTTATATGTGCAAGGTCATATTATTGCTTTACTTGAGAAGAAATATATCCTTGTTTGCTATATATTTTTTTTCAAACGTTTTTATTTTAACTCGATGGTTCTCAAAAGCAATGACAAATTGCATTTAATGCAAAGGTTGATTCTTACTTTTGGTTGATTTGGCCATGTAATTTTGGCTGTCCAGGTAAGGCTTGATTTTGACAAAATGACTTAAATCAACGTAATGTGATTTACACGCTGTGCAATTATTGTTTATTCTTTTAATATTGAACTGCCTAAGCAGGAATTTTACAAATTGACGTGTTGTATAGTTCTTAATATTCTGTTTTATAATTCATTTCCTATGGATGTAAAATTGCAATATTAAATTAATTTTGGTTTATATTTTGAATGTTATGATTCATTACTTATGGATGTAAGATTTTAAATGTTACTCTATACTTGTTCAATTTGTCCAACTTCCAACTTGAAGCTTGCATTTGTAAAATAATTATTTTACTGCTTGTCCGGAACCTTCATTATTTCATCTTAATTTACGAAAATGAATGTTCTGCTACATCTTGTTAAATATTCTTGAAAAAGAATCTGTACTCGTTTGTTTATTTATTTATGGTACCCTTTCGTTGTCCAAGAATGAGTTTTTTTCTTATTTAGTCATGTGGGTGGATATTCGTAATTTTATGCCATTTTTCTGAGGGGAAGGGGGAAGGAATACATAATTTATGAAATGCCATAATTCTTATCCAAAGTTTTTAAATGACAATTTTCCACAATTTTGTGTTTTATAAAACATTAACACTGAAGTATCCGGCAACTATCGGCTTGGTTATTGAGTTTAACTTCGTCATTTTTTTGATTTGTAAACCATTAGCCGCAATGAGCATGGCAGCGCGAACTAAGCTCTGGTTGTTGAGGCACTATGCACGTGGGAGGAATTCCGCTGCGCATTCAAACTCTCTTCAAAATAAAATAGCTTACTACCGATTAGGACACTTTGCTGCATATTTCCGCATTAATATTTGTTTTGAATCTATTATTATCAACGTTAACGTTTGGTTAATAAGGGGGAGATGGGGGAATGAATATCACCCGTGCTGAAAAATAATTTCATATAATTATAGGACAATAATAATGTCGGGAAGGAACCTGTTCAAGCTACCACTATGTTGCCTTGAACTTACTCCTCCCGTCTAAATATCACAGTGATTTCCCTCCATATTGTTCTTACGAACGTGAGAGATATTAAAGATACGTCATGTTTCGCTATGTGCGAAATATTCTATAATTTCAATGAGCTATATACGTGTCAATTTCACACCCTTTTTACAATTTTATGAACGGAATGTTAATCCGCTGTATTTATTATTTTATCTAAGATGATCACAACGACGCCAATGACGATAATGGTGACAACTAAGGTTGTCAACGTCACCGCTTGTTCAACCCGCCGCTAAAGTAAGCGGTGTGGTTGAATTTGACATTTGTTTTGGCTAACGGCTAATGCCGTATGTACACAATTTGTAAATATTTTATCTTTGGAAATGTTATGTTTGTACGATCACCAATTTCTGAAAGTCTTCCAAATTAATTCGTATTTTATGAAATTTGTTACTTTTCCTAAGACTTTTAAGTCCAAATTTTAATTTCGTTACTCTTATTTCTTATTACAATTATCTGGCCATTATATTAGTTAATTTCTTAAATTCGTGATCATGATTTTCTTATGTCCATAATTAATTTTTTCTATTTCAGGTATTTTATATTTCAATGTTCAGTGTTCCCATTTTATTTTTTATTTTTTTACTTACGTATATGTTATGTCCTTAATTTCGATTTGTTCATGTTTGTGTTTCGCCCAATAATATTTCACTGTTTATGTACATATTGTCTTAATTTCGTGCTTTTGAATATTTGTCATTATTATATTTGTATGTACATATTTTGAATTTATAATTTTCTTGTTTAATTTTTTTTTATTGTTTATGTGACCTAAAAGTTTTGTAATATTCGATTTCATTCTTAATTTGTCTTTACAACATGTGTTTGTAATTATGTTACCCTTTAATTTGCTACTATTTTCGTACTGAGATATTATGTTTGTATATGCGTACATATATGGTTTTGGTTCATGCTTCCTTGTTTTAAAATTTGTCGTATTGCATATTGTTTCAAAAGTATCTATTTTTTTCGTATTTCCATGTTATTTGTTTGTACATTTTTTTTCCGAATTTTCTTAATAGTATTTTTTGAAAACAACAACGTGTTTCCTGTTTCCAATTTATGCCATTGAATATGTTTTGTATTGCCGTCTGCAAATACTACGAGAAATGAAAATGCGCCGCTGACTACACGTAGCCTCCGTACTTTACTTTCAGGAAAGAAAGTTCCATTTCTCCTCGCCTGGGTCCCCGCGTGCAGAGCACATGAGTGATCTTCACGTAGACGCCATGTTTTCTTTGTTCTCCGATGGATATACAACTTTTTACTCATCGTCAACGTTTGCCTCTTCCAACTGCCGACGCAACCTAATTTCTGGTGTCCATTTGCTACTAGTACGGGTATCGTAACTGTGCGCGGAACCAGACATTCTTTGTTTATTAATCAATTTTACCGTATTTATTTGCGTTTGCGTTTCTTAGTTAGGCTTGTTTCTGAACCGCTAGCTGCATCGTCGGTTTCGAAAGGCGCAAATGTTGGCGGTTGAATCTCTGATAAATGATCTGTTGGGTCCTCCAACAACTGTGCTATGTATTTTTGTAGTTTTATTTCAGCTTCCGTTAAAGTTCCGTTAAGCTGTTCCGAGAGTTCCAGGTCCGTAGGTCCATTGAAAGGAATAGGTTGGTTATTCGTTCTTAGGAACCATGGTCTTAAATTGTTTACATGTGCTCGAACGACTTTAAGTGGATCCAAGAAATGTACAATACGAACGATAACGTCATTTATGAATTCCATAATCCTGAACGGGCCTGTCCATGCTCAAAGCAATTTCGGAGAAATCTGCTGAATTGGTAAGAAGTCGCGTAAAAGCACATAATCGTCAACAAGAAAACGATACGGGCGTGCTGTGGATCAAAAGGTTTTGCTGTCTCTTAACTGCTTTCCAGTTATGCGCTCGAGCAACTTCAAATGCTGCTTGAAGTCTACTCTCTAGACGAACTATAGTGTCGTCACTATCGTAACAAATTCTTGGTGGTTCAAAAGCTAGTGCACTCGGTAGTCTGAATTCTGACCCATGATGTAGAAAGTGTGAACTAATCAGTGTAGTAGAATTAGGGTATGCATTCAGAGCTATCGTCACTAGTTCGAGATATTCACATCAATTTTCTGGACAACTAGCTGAAATTTTCGTAATACTGTCTATATTCTTTTATTTGCTACTTCTATGGACCCTCCGACCCATGATGTGTTTGGAGTGACATTTATCTGTTTAATATTGAACAAATTTGATAATCCTACCACAATGGCATTATTTATGTAGCTTCCATTGTCTCCTCTTAGTTGCACTGGTGCTCCATATCTAGCAGTAAGATGAGAGAACAACTTATTCGCTATAGTTTCAGCCTTCTTATCGGGAATTCCAACTGCAATTACATAACGATTAAAATCGTCAATTAGGGTCATTATGTAAACGTTGTTACGAACGCTTGTGTTCAAAGGTCCAATAAGATCCAGGCTCCAAGAGTAACCTGGTCTCTGTAGAGACTGGTAAGCCCTTAGTTTAGCCTTGAGTGGCTTGGTCGGTCTAACGTAAGCTTCACATACCTAACAAGTTTTAACGTAATGAGCGATGTCATCATTCATCTTAGGCTTATAACAATGTAGCTCTATTAAATCTCTAGTTCTCTGTGCTCCGCAATGTCCAGCAGCTAGTGTTGAGTGATAATCTCTGATACAATAGTTGCGTAGAGATTTTGGTATACACATCTGTGCTAAATTATGCATCCGACCTTTAGAAGGGTCAGCTAGCCGAATTCTATACAGAATTCCGTCATAATCGTGTCTAGTCAGGAAATTGACTGCCTAGCGCAGCAACTGGTATCGCTATATGAAAAAGTGCATCGAAAACAGCTAGAAGTCGACCTGATTTATGACATAATATGTATTCATATTCTTGCAATTGAAGCAAGATTCTTTCTTTTTTTGGGGGGGGGGGGAGGAATGAGGCACAATAAAGATAGCAAATTGCTAAATGATCTGTCGTCAGGAAAAACAGCTTACCAAGTAAATAACAACGAAATGAATGTATACAATGAATTATAGCTAAAATTTCCCTTGTTGTAGTAGTCTTTTCTTTCCGCCTCAGTGAGGGTTCGAGAAGTGTAGGCCAGAGGATAGTTTATTCCTCCATGGTACTGAGATAAACAACCTCCAATTGCTAAACTGCTCGCGTCTGTTTCCAAGAAAAAGGGTTTAGAGAAGTCAGGGTACTTCAACGTTGCAGCTTTTACCATAGCCTGCTTTAATTGCTGGAATGCTGTTTCTTCGTCTGCGCCCCATATGAATTTACAGTATTTCCTTGTGAGTTTAGACTAGACTTGTGACATCTTTGCGAATGAAGAGATATGCCTTCTATAGAAATTTACCATACCCCAGAAGAGCGTACTTGTTTAGGTGTCTTAGGCGTAGGATACTGTTGCATAGCCTTTATTTTATC
This sequence comes from Lithobius niger, assembly GCA_023313725.1. Taxonomy (NCBI): domain Eukaryota; kingdom Metazoa; phylum Arthropoda; class Chilopoda; order Lithobiomorpha; family Lithobiidae; genus Lithobius; species Lithobius niger. The sequence goes on along the minus strand of JAHWFP010141309.1, from coordinate 58,112 downwards.
GCAATCAGGCTGTATCCCGTTTTTGTCTAACACAAAACCTAAGAATTTGATTTTCTTTCGAGCAAATTCGCATTTTTCAATGCTGAGTTTCAGTCCGGAACAAACGACTAGTTCTAGTGCTCGATTCACATGACTGATGTGGGTTTTAAGATCTGGACTACTTAATAAACAATCGTCAAGATAACGGTACAATAGGCTCGTAGTACCGCTGCAAATATCTGCTGTGCGCAGAATTGGAAGTGAGCTGGAGCAGTCTTAAGGCCCATTGGAAGCCGGTTAAAAAATATGTTTTAGAATTCGCTGAGAAACACATTTTAGGCTTAGCTGATTCAGCTAATTTAAGTTGGTAAAATCCAAACTTGAAGTCTAGACGTGTAAAATACTTAGCGCCACTTAGGTGCGCCATGCTCTCTGTCACAGTTGGTATTGGTACACTTACACTTTCAACAACAGAATTAAGACCTCTTAAATCTACGACTACTTTATAACCAGTTGGCCTTCTCTTAATCATGAGACATGGAGATAACCATCCAGATTTTCCTTCTTTGATTATACCTACTCTTTGCGTTTCGTCAAGATATCTAATAATTCACGTTGCTGAAAGGGAACTCGATGCATCTTGGAACTTACTGGCTGGGAATTCCCCGTGTCTATAGAAACTTTGTATCCCTCGTAACATCCAAGATCAAAATAGTTTTTAGAAAATGAATCCTAATGAATTCTTGACATGTCTAGGGATTCCTCAGTTTCTTCCTTATTTAGATCCGGAAATACAAACTTATGTTTCATTATATTCCATTCCGCATCGAGCTCTACTTTCGATTTAGGCTTGGAAGCATCAGCTAGTACCCTAGCTGTCTCTTCCGATGAGCTTTCACTCTGTTTGGCTTGCAACTGGGAAATCTTGATGGGATTTGCAGTTTGAGCTATCTCATTGGAACTTGGGTTTTGAGCTACCTCATTGGGACTTATGGTGGGCAATTTTGAGTTTACCGAATCTACGGAAGTTTCATCCTCGTATTCGATAATAGCAGTTATGTACGTGCCTAGGATTGTACCCGCTTTTAATTCTACATCGTAAGTATTAAAATTAATACACATTACTGGAATAATACCTGTGGAAGTCGTATTAACAAGACTGTGAGCAAGACATAGAGGAAATTTACTGTTTTTGGGTTCAAATGCTCCTGTTTGGATTTCGGGGTATGGAAAATGCAAAATTCCGGTAATTCTAGATTCTAGATTGGTGGAATTATATCGTCTCGTAATAAAGAGACTGTAATATCTATGTGTTGTTGTTTGCATACAATTCCATGTAGATTTAGGATATCACCACCTTCTTCATCTGTAGCTACGTTAAGCGTGGCTACGTAAATATGGTTAGGCCTGTAATTTTCTTATTTATTATTTCCTTATTTTTATTATAAGCAACATGAGCTAATTCTGGTGATGCTGACATTTGTAATTTTAAATCACCAATGCTTAAAACGTTATCAGGGCAATTTATCACTAACGCATCTGACTTGTTAGACAAAAAATAGTATCCTAATAGTACTGAAATATTACCAAAAGAACCATCAGGTACGATAACAAATTCCTGATTTCTGGAAAATTCACATTTCTCTATAGTAGTTACTACTTTCCTATCTGTTTTAATCTGTTTATTTCCTACACCAAGTAAACTTGCCGGCGTAGGCATGGTAAGTATAGTACACTTTACACTGAAATTTCTAAGCATACGTTGTGCTGCGGTGCTAGTAATTAACGAAAGTGATGAACCAGTGTCTAATAGACATATCTCTGGTCAATTTCTAACATCAAAGACTAAGTGTGGACGGGAATATTTAACGTAAGGTTTATTTAAAACTGTATTTTCGTGAACAGTGTTCTCTGAGTCAAGCGATGCTTCGTTTTGGTTCTTGGTTGCGCTACTAGTGTCAACCTCGGACGCTAGATGGTGCTGTGTGTACCATCGGTTGCCCGTTTGAGCTGAAATGCTCTTAAGCAAGTTTCCTCGCTTGCTCAGCGATTGGTGTTTCGCTGGTGAGAGATTTGGCTTGCCAATGCTTTTGCTGTCCCAAAACGTTAAACAAATAGTAGGTTCGTTGACCCCTATAACTGTTGGAATTTGAATTTTCCAATCTTTCTGCACTGTATGCGAGATGCCTATAGAATTTCCTGAAAGCATTTTAACTCCATCTTTGTAAAATGTTTTTCTCGTGTGTTTGAATTGGACTGTGCGTTCACCGCCTAATAAAGTAATAACTATTGGTAATAAACTATTGGTAATATTATCGAGTTTCTTCGAACGGGGACGGGGGTGTTAAGTTGTAGCGATTTAGTTTAGTTTTAAGGGGGGGGGCGTGAGTTTTAGTTTTCAAGCGCAGAGGTCCCGGGCCCAATGCTACGATGGAGAGGGAGCGTATTAGTTTAAACTGAAATAAAGAACAAAACAAGGTCAACGCCTAATAGATAATAAATTCATAAGTCATACCAAGGAGTGGTTCAGTTTTGCAAAAGTATGGGGTGACATTTTTGTGGGAAAAGAGCTGGAGTGCTCTAAAATCTTACAATTGGATATCCTCAAAACTTATAATGGACTATAGTAATTAATGGTTGACACTGACATTATTAGAAGTTAAATACAAATAAGAGCAGCTAAACATAAAAAAAATTATATTGGTGTCCAGAAGTTAAGGTCTGAAGGCGAACCACAATTGCGTATTTTTACGGACAAATCAGCAGCCCAGCTAAGAAACTTGCTTCTCACGTTTGCAAATATCAAAACCCAACAACTGCATACAAGATTCTTGAGGGAGTAACAATAAAAGTAGCACTACGGCGCAATAGCCAACATCTCGTAACGGGCCAAGGTTATCAAGGAAGGTCACTGGTTACAAGGTAAATCTAACGGCTTCGACCTCGTTATACGAAAAACACGTTAGACACTACGAATAATTGAGAATGGAAACAGATTAGCTATCAGCATGTAATCATAAGGAGTTAATACCACATCCCTGTATAGGCCTAGGTAATGGGTACCTAGTAATGGGTACCTAGTTATGGTAATTATAATGGATGAAAAACTCGCAATAGAGTAATCACGATACCCTGTTGAATCAGGTACGCCACCTCGTTATAGTAACATTGCCATAATATGTCCTGAGGCATCAACAAAGCGATTCCAGCAAGAACGTGAAAAATTGTAACATACGATGCAAAGAGTAGCATTAAAGAGTAGATTTAAACAGTAGCAAGTTCGTTTTACCTTAAGCAAAAATGCAGCAGAATCTCCAAACTTGTAGTGAGGCCATCATAGCTGAACGGAATTGTGTTAGGACACGGCATACAAGATTCTTTTCCTCATTTTGTCAACCCACGACGGTGATCAAACGCAGTGTGTAGACCAAATCATGCGGACGGGAGGTGCCGTCAGACCAGCTGACGTAGGTCTCAAGACAATAGTGACGTCTGATCGCTTCAAACGATGAACCAGGAACACGCCAATGAAAAAGGAACACGGGTATTTAACAGGTGATGAGAATTAGCATAACATGTGACAAAATTAATAAATAACGCATGAGTATTAAACGTGGCTTAATATTAAATTAAGGAAAATAAATTACCACGAAACAATATGCAACTGATCAGCCTCACAATAACCTGCTTCAAGATAAATAAACTACAACGAGCAGACATTTAATAAAATAAAATATAGGGAGGTCGTAATAGATACTCACCAAACAAGCATCACCAAGATTGAAGCGAACCTCGAGCTCTCAGGCAAAAGAGTTCAATTTGGAGCGTTTCTACCGCGAGATGCGATATAACCCCAGTGTGACCCCGAAAAAAAGTGTCCCAATTTTTTTAAATATCTAGTACCATCACAATAAATAATGCAATGTTACCTAAATCAGTAATCCAACGTTAAATTTGAAGCAAGGTATTTCATAAAGCAATAATATTTTTATTAGGGAACGGGTAAATAAAATTCGAAAGCGATCAAGCCACTCAAAGAATTTAGGGAGAAAAAAATTCAGTACGCATAAGCGAAAGTACTTTATAAAGTCTTCAGGTTTAAACTACAAAAAAACAGTTTCCAGTTAGCACCATACCAAAGAAACCACAATGAATAGTTACACAAAAGTCACTCAAGACTTCACACACTCACACATGCGAAATGCCTATCAATAACTTATATAGTTACGTATCCCAGCATGACAAATTAATTGCAGTTTTGTAGCAAAATCAATCAAACATAATAACCCAACACGAAAAGTTAAGAAAAGGGAATGAAGATGAAAAAAAAATCAAGGGAACAAAAAAAAATTCGGGAAAGACATAAAACTACAAACTACTCACATAGGTCTCAGCAGATATGCTGATCCAAAATCACACCCTCAGGACTATTTACTGTACAAACCGAAAAATATTAACGGGGGGAGGAAAAGTGTACCTTCTGATTTCCTTAAAAATTACACTAAGGACCGGTTACGAGATGCATGCAAAAAGCAAACAAACGAACTAGGAGCTAGACGCTTCCAAGGGAATATAAGGAGAAGGTGGGGAGAATTTACTAACGGAAACTTATCTGGAAAAGGGAAAATGGGACAAAACGAATGCTTATAAAGGATATATAAACGTAACACAAGAAACTATGCCAAACCAGCACTGTAACCCAAGCAGTAACATTATCAGATGATCAAGAAATAACCACATAAGACACAAAGTGAAAAGGTATCAGAGACACGATCACAAAACAACTACACAACCATTATGGTGAGAGAAAAAAACCATAAACAAAAGTACAAAAATTTTAGTAGCATCATATAAATCTTATAAGAGAGCCCTATCACTCGTCAGTGCCATGCCTAAAACCAAGAAAAAAAAAGAAGAAAAGTAGACCTAGAATCCAGGCCAATTCTAATTTTCTACTCACTCCAAATTCCAAGACTAAAAAGCATGAGAATTTTTTAAGGAGGAAACTTAAGGACACCGAGTTATCATAAAAAGAGCCCAGTTAAAGAAAAAAGAACCAACTAAAATCTAAGATCCGAATTCCAAAAATAGCTAGATTACGAAGGATAGCAATATTCCTCAGTCATAGGATAATAAGACATTCAAAATAATAAAATGAGAGGAAAAAAATTGAAAGTACATCACACAGAAAAAATTTTGAAGGAAAGTGACAAAAAAAGGTATGCAAGGGGAAACAGGGGTGGCGCCCGTCGGAGAGTAACCGAGATTGTCGTCGGGGAACAGCTGGAAGACGAAATCTACATGACGACATAAAATTCCTAAATATTTCGGGGAAAAAAGGTCTAAATACAGTTGACGTTTTGTTTGCCAGTAGTCCTACTGTTGCTACCTCATCACCTCCATAATACTTAAAAGCTGTCTTAGTTAATGCAGAAAAGTTAACTAAATATGTATAAAGCTAAACTTGTTAAGGATTCTAGCTTGAATTCATGATACCAATGAACTGAGCAAAAATCGTGTACAGTAAGTTGCTAAACTGAAAATTGATTTGCTGCCTTAGACCGTCAACACCATGATTTAACAGACATCTTAGTTATAAGACACGTTTGGGATGCCAACGCCTTACCAGTTATCTCTAAAAGGAGAAGGCCCGATTTTAAAAGCCTAACGCACAACGCGAAGTTTGTGAAGGGTCAAACACACCCCAAACAAACGGAGCAATCGCAGCCCAGTGGTCAAGAGTTCCGGCCTCCCAACCAAGAGGACGCAAACTCAACTTCAGCGTCTAACCAATACAGAACTAAAATAAAATTCACTGCGTTCACAAATGGCTGTATACCTTTAAGGTCCGACTGTGTGTTATTGCTATAGAAATAGCCGAAACGTCAGCTAAATTTGTACAGAAAGAGCTTTCCTTCCAAGTTTTCGTTAGTTAATTAATTCCAATTAATTCCATAAAAACCGAGCAAAGAATTAAAATTGAAGAATAATTGGCGGTTTAATTTGCTAGTAGCTCTTTTCCTCTTAGCCCATCGCCACCGTGATTTAAAGCTAATTCTCAGTGAATTCAAGAACGTCATCTAAATCTTCCGCCATTTGAAAAGTAAGCAACAATAGTTATCAAACCTAAATTATAAGTGTTTGTTAACGTTAAATTAATTTTTTTTTAATTTAAATTCACCAGTTAATTTAATTTGTAAATAAAATATATAAAGAAAAACAGAATTTTGGTCACAATTAGGTTTTTAGGACATATCATGCTAAAGAAGTTTTACGAAAAACATCCAAAATTTGCTTAACATTGTGGTGTAAACGTGTATCGGGAAGGCGAAAATAGGCCCTCAAATAACGTAAAACGGTTCTGCCCCGGACCCCGCTGGGGGAGCTTACAGCGCTCCCCCAGACCCCTAAGCTGGTTTGGCCGGACCCCTGCTAAAGTGGATCCTATTTCAATAAAAAAATGTTCATTTTCGTTGCCGCCCGGGGAATCATTGCCTCCCTACCTAGAGTTGGCTGGCGCCATAACTGAGGGGAAGGTAATGAGAATGAGATTTATTTACGAAATGGTTTAAGCCTCAGAAAATGTGAGGTCCCACTTAAATTTCTCAGTCCTTTCACTGCAAATGTAGTAGTGGTAAGTAATTGGCGGAGCGAGCGAGCGAAACGTAGCCTATAACGGACACCAAATTGCAAAATGTTGGTTGGTCTGTTGGTCCGTTGGTGTGTTGGTTGCACATTTTTAGTCTGGGTGGAGCCCCAAACGAAAGGTCGGATTGGAATGAAATTTGGTACAACGCTTGATACCCCAAACAGTATTGCTGAGCCAAAATTTGACGTAAATCGAACAATTATTACGGGAGAAATAACAAATTTTCTAATTTATTTCTAACACTCACCATTGTTAATTTGGAATCGTGAATAGTTAAGGAATTCCGACGAAGCATACACTGTGCTGTTGGTAATCAAGTGAACTTTAAAAAAAAAAAAATCATCTTAGCTTCCTTACAGCTAACAATCTTTTTTGACATAACTCAACGAAATAATAACATTTGATCATAACACTTTAACCACTAGAGGAAGACAAGCAAATGGGAAAAAAACCAGAAGGATTAGTTAACGACTTACATTCGTTTCATGTAAACCAATGCTGCGTAAAAGAATGCTTCCAGGAATTCAGCCAACATGGCAACCAAAGTGGCGTTGACGCTATCATCGGGAATCTCAAATTTGAAACATCAAATTGCCGCTGCAGGAGGAAACCGTTCATATAATACGACAGTACACAGCAGACTACGTATTTATATCACAACACAGAACAATAATTTGGCTTCGTATTGTAATTTCAAGATTTCTAGATTGCTATGGAAACTACACTCTCCATCCCATGTTGCCAGAATAAATAGGCCTAACATCGAACCCAATAGGCCTAATTTCTCTACTGTTGTCGCTTATGAAACTAAAACGGGACTAACAATTAGGCTTAAAATTAGGATTTAGAATTATTTAAATTCTATGTTCACAGCCAAGCTAACACCAACAATTGTAATAATTCCAATTAAAAAAAATATATTAGCGTTTGGCGTTACAGTACGTGCCAGAGGTGTGCGCTTCAACATTGTCGTAGAAGGCAGCATAGAGAGCCGCGGATGTTTCGAATCTTTTGATTGTTGTGAAGTACTATCGTTACTGGTGATTGTTTAGCTTGCAATTAAATGCTTTATTGTTAATATTTTAAATCTAGGACAGATACTCTGCAATAAATATAAACAATGTAAGCATTATTGACGGTGGCACGTTCTTTGCCAGCTTAACCAAGGCGGCACGTTCTTTGCCAGCTTTACCACGGCGGCTAACGTTGTATTTTAGAACGGTGGCGACGGCGCAAAGAGGCTGCAAATAACGAAACGGATACTAAATATGGGTGCAAACGAAAGTATCTTAAAATTAATATGAAACGTAGCCTAGCTAAAATGTAAAAAACACCAGCAAAAAGCTTCAGCTCAACTGTAGCCGAATGAATACTGCCCCGAGCTTTATAAGAACCATTAGCAAACATTGCAAAGCCATTATAATGAGAGGAAATACAAATTTAAAATAAATTTTTCTTCTCTCCGCCTACAATAGGCCCAAAGCCTGTTTCCTAGTCATAATAATTGAAGCAAGAAAACCCCGAATTATCAATTAGCCACAAGCATAAAAAGAAGAAAAATTTGCAAGCTAAGCCTCCCAAACAATAAAATACATTTCGTACACGATACGTGAAAGTTTTCGGGAAAAGAAATCGGTTTATACCATCGCAACAGGTTTATGTTAAAAGAAAAACCAAACGATAGCAGATTTAAAATAAACAACACAATAACAAATAGCGTAATGCCTAGCAGTAACTTATCAAGAAGTTAAAGTGTCCCAGCATAACAAAATAATCTTATATTTCAGCAAGACTAGTGAAGGATTTCCCTCTTTTTTGTTAAAAGCACCTAAACCAGTGAGAAAAACCAACAGCAGCCTGTTAAAGGTTGAAATGACAGAAACCGATCCAACCTCCAAGAATCGCAACCACATCGCCGCCGAGATTTCACAGTGGCCTTTCATAAAGGGTTTTTATCATGAAATCACGGTTCAAATGAGCCGCAAGGCTTAAAAATCGATCGAAATCAGCCGCTGAAAAAGAATATGTGAGTTGGGGGGGGGGGGGAATGGGAATGAAAAAAAAATTTGAGATAAGTCAGTTATGGTAATATTTTTAATTTTAATGAAGGAAGATTCCATCAAACGTTCACAGCCATGTGACCCAACATCCATAGTGGCCTTCAGAAATGGTTTTTATCATGAATGCCAAATTGAACAACGGTAACCGTTCATTGAAAACGAAAAGGAAATGGAGTTATTGTAGGGACCGAGAAAAAGTCGAAGAGAAGGAATTTCAAATTGAAGGACCAAACCAATGCTGTCGAACATTCAAGAATCACACCAACATCATCACCAAGGTTCCACAGTGGCTTTCAGAAAGGGTTTTTATTGTGAAACAATGATTTAAACGAGCTACGACGCTCAAAAACCGACCGCAAAAAGCTGAAGGGAAAGGGAGTGACCAAATGGGGGGAAATTATGAATGAAAGAAAAAATGTCCAGAAAACCACATTAACGCGACGTTTTAAACAAAACAAGTGAAAAAAAATTCCGAAAACAATCACAGTCATGTGACCCAACAAAACAAGTGAAAAAGGAAAAATTCCCAAAACAATCACAGCCATGTGACTCAACACCTATAGTGGCCTTCAGAAAGGGTTTTTATCATAAATGCCAAATCAAACAACAGTGACTGTTCGGGGAATAAATTGCTAAAGAGCAACCTAGTGCAGAGACAGCAAAAAAAGTTTGAGTAAAGAAAATTAACTAATTAACAAAACAAAAAAAAAGCCACCCATCATCGGAAAAAAATTACAGAAAAGTTACCAACGAACTCCACAGTGACCTTTTTAAAGGGTTTTTATTGTGAAATCCGAATTTAACAAGTTGCAACAGATTTAACCAGGTCGAAATTGGTAAGAAGATGGGTAACGAAAGGGAGGGGGGAGAATATTAAAGTTAACCAAGTTAATGTCTACGCCTAAAAAACTTGACATCATGCTCCAAATTTAAACAAGTTTTAACCTGACTTCAAACTTTTAGACTTGAAAAATTCTGTAATTACTTATTCTACTTCGATGGTTCACATTACCGTGATCGGGTGACAAGTTCTCAGCCGTAGAAATTACGACGCTACCGCTACTCTGCCCGGGAGATCGAGATTCGCCGCCCTCCTCGGTGACCATTGAAAGGTTTGGATCCATGTTGAACGGAAAGGGGAAAAAACCAAAGATGAGCAAAAGAATAATCATAAAACCAAGCACAACAAAAAATTATCACTAATACTGTTACTCCCAGCACAATGTTTTCGATTTAACCACACAAAAAATCCAGAAAACAAGGGGAGGAAAAAACCCAAGAGAAAAAAAATCATGTTCCCAAAGCAAATCAAAGTACAGCCTGAAAACAAGAGATTGGTGCAGTCCCGTTTTTACAAACCACGAAAATTGGCATGAACCTCTCAAATATTTTCCTGGAAGCAATTTTAACACAAGGGGAAAGAAACAAATGACGGTTGCAAGTAAAACAGTTGGTGAAACGGTAACTTGGGGTAGGAATGGTGGGAAGCTAACGGGACAAAAGAAAGAATAATGACTAAGGGTATGTGGAGAAATAATCAGGGATGACCATGACTATTTATAACACGAATTAGGACGGTTTACTATCTCCCCACAATCCTATAAAATTTATCCGTGTCAAAAATCGTCTGGGAAAGTTCACCTAACACAAGTATATTGTTGAAAAGAAAATACCACAACTCATACCAGGAAACCAATTTTTTTTTTTTTTTTTTACGAAAAACGGAACACGAGTGCAACATCCAAATAACGATAGTTCACCAAAAAGTGGGGGAAAAAAAGAACCGTGTTTTCACCAAAATAAGGGCTCTTCCTTTCGCATGCGACCCAAAACCAACACAAAACTGAAACACGCAAGTTGTAAACTCAAAACTTGAATCGGGACATCGGCATCAACAGGGAAAAAAATTTGCAAAAACCGAATCCCCCCTTTTTTTGAGTAAGAACGGATGAAAAGAGAGATACTGCCCTAAAACCGGACAACAGCCACCATTGTATCAAGTTTTCTTCGAACGGGGAGGGGGGCGTTAAGTTGTAGTGATTTGGTTTAGTTTTAAGGGGGGGAGGTGTGAGTTTTAGTTTTCAAGCGCAGAGGTCCCGGGCCCAATGCTACGAATCCTTTGGAGAGGGAGCGTATTAGTTTAAACTGATATAAAGAACAAAGCAAGGTCAACGCCTAATGGATAATATATTCATAAATCATACCAAGGCGTGGTTCAGTTTTGCAAAAGTATCGGGCGACGTTTTTTGTGGGAAAAGAGCTGGAGTGCTCTAAAATCTTACAATTAGATATCCTCAAAACTGATAATGGACTAGTAATTCATGGTTGACATTGACATTATTAGAAGTTAAATACAAATAGAGAGCAGCTAAACATTAACAGAAATTATATGGGTGTCCAGAAGTTAAGGTCTGAAGGTGAACCATAATTGCGTATTTTTACGGACAAATCAGCAGGGAAGCCCAGCTAAGAAACTTGCTTCTGATGTTTGCTAAATCAAAACCAACAACTGCATACGAGATTCTTGAGGGAGTAGCAATAAAAGTAGCACTATGGCGCAATAGCCAACATCTCGTAACGGGCCAAGGTTATCAAGGAGGGTCACTGGTTACAAGGCAAATCTAACAGCTTCGACCTCATTATAAGAAAAACACGTTAGACACTACGAATAATTGAGAATAGAAACAGATTAGCTATCAGCATGTAATCATGAAGAGTCAATACCTCATCCCTGTATAGGCCTAGGTCCTAATGGTAATTATAATGGATGAATAAACTCGCGATAGAGTAATCAAGATACCCTGTTGAATCAGGTACGCCACCTCGTTATAGTAACATCGCCATACTATGTCCTGATCGAGGCGTCAACAAAGCGATTCCAGCAAGAACGTGAAAAATTGCAACATACGATGCAAAGAGCAGCATTAAAGAGTAGGTTTAAAGAGTAGCAAGTTCATTTTACCTTAAGCAAAAATGCAGCAGAAGCACCAAACATGTAGTGAGGCCATCATAGCTGAACGGAATTGCGTTAGGACACGGCATACAAGATACGTTTCCTCATTTTGGGAACCCACGACGGTGATCGAACGTAGTGTGTAGACCAAATCGTGCAGACGGGAGGTGACGTCAGACCAGCTGACGTAGGTCTCAAGACATTAGTGTCGTCTGATTGCTTCAGACGATGAACCAGGAACACACCAATGAAAAAGGAACACGGGTATTTAACAGATGATGAGAATTAGCATAACGTGTGACAAAATTAATAAATAACGGAAGAGTATTAAACATGGCTTAATATTAAATTATGGAAAATAAATTACCACGAAACAATATGCGACTGATCAGCCTCACAATAACCTGCTTCAAGATAAATAAACTGCAACGAGCTGACATTTAATAAAATAAAATATAGGGAGGTCGTAATAGATACTCACCAAACAAGCATCACCGAGATTGAAGCGGACCTCAGGCAAAAGAGTTCAATTTGGGGTGTTTCTACCGCGAGATGCGATAGTATCTACAAGATTTAACTCAGTATGAAAGTTAGTGGAATCCAATCCATCCTCGAATAACATTACGATCACAGAATCGCAAGTTAGGCTATACTTGTCGTTAACCGTTTTTAAAGCTTCTGTGAATTCACCACTTACGAGCTTTCAATTACCCTGAATCGATCTTACAACATATTTTGAAGGAACTTTACCAAAATATGATGCTAAACGTGGTAACGCTAATGTACGATCTGGTAAACCAAGTTTCTGTTGATGCCATTCTGCATCGGAATACAGTTTGAGCATTAATTTGTTCGCTATGTTATTCGAAAACAAAGGAATACACTTCGCTTTCAACATGTGAGTACTGTTTATTTCTTTATTTTGAGTAACAGGTGTTTGTGCTTGAACTGAGCTGACGTGTGGAGTCTGATCGTCACTGCTCTGGTCTATCTGAGTGTTTATTTGACCTGAATCCCTGTCGATATTCAGGCTATTAGCTCGTTTTTTGAACTATTATCGTACTGATTAGAATTGTTGCCTTGGTCTACATCTGTGGCATGTTGTTGGAACTGATTTTGGTTACTGTTGTTATTTTGCCTTTGCTGATTTTGATTTTGATTTTGTTTACCATTGTTATTATTATTGCCATTATTTTGGTTTTGTTGGCCACCTGATTTGTTATAACTGTTATTAGTTTGAAATGCGTATGGGTTGTTGTTCTTCTTATTAGACTGTAGTGAGTCCCTGTTTCCAAATCCTGAAAAATTGTTTCCGCATTTTCCACGGTTATTTCCCCTGTATTGGTTTCCTCCACGACCGCCTCTGCCTCTCTTATTATTATTCCTGGATGGGTTGTCTTAAGTATCCCAACGTTCTTTGTTACGTTGCCTACAACGTTGTACATTTTCGTTTTTAATGTGGCATTCATTTTTGAAATGCCCGCGGTCTAAACAGGCGATAGTACTGTTTAGTGTTCGGTAGTTTAGTGTTAACAGTGCTAACCTTAGCCTCATTTAGTTTTGGTTTAGCATTATGCAGTTTAGTTATCCCTTTCTCTAACAAATTTATTTTGTCTAGCATTGTGCCAAAAGCAAGGTTATTTATTTCTGTTTTTGAAATTTATTTTCTGCAGCTTCGGCTGACTGAGCAGAGTTTGAACTAGTGTTGTTACCTTGATAACCTGCCAAAACTGAACGTTTGAAAATAGCTGCATTGTACATGTTACGAAATGAAGTGTGCATTTGTGAAGTAATGTGCGCTTCGATTTCTTGTGGCATTGCATGAAGAAAAGCTGAACGCAATCCTTAATCCTTACCTATTTGTTTATATTCCCTTTAAGCTGGGGTATCTGTAAGTTTAATTCTCCAAAGCTATGAAGCCATTTTCTCTAGCCTAGCTGAAAATGCTTCAATAGTTTCACCTTCGTTTAAACGAGTGGCGTGAAACAAATGTGGGGTTATAACTTCACCTCCGCATCCAAATCTATCGATTAAAATTTCTTTTAATGCTGACCAACTTTGGGACTTAGGAATGTGGGGATTCATAGGTAGGTAAATCGGTAGTTCTTCCGTGCATTTGCTGCATGCAACTGAAATTAATTCGGTATCCTTTAATGTAAGGTCAAGGGTGCGTAAATTTTCTACCATTAGTGCAAATGTAAAAATATCTAGTGAATCATCACCTGAAAAAGGCAAAATAGCTTTTTTCGATGCGCGAAGTTTTTCCCAAAGCCTTGATTTTTCTTGCGGATCCCTATTTTGAATAACTTGGAATGACTCAGCTATAGTTTTTAACACTTCGAGTTGATTCTTGCTAGCCTAGAATTATCATTTATTGCTTGCAAACATGTAGCTAGAGTATGGTCCAAAATTCTTTGAATGAAGTGTTCGTCAACACTATTTGACTGCTGTCCGTTACTATGATTTGGCGTGACGTTTAACGGTGTATGATTATCCGGTGGAATTTGGAAATTTATTACCACATTTAGGGTGAGTGGCACTTGAGAATGATTATGCAATTGAGTGTTTAACGGTATTTGAATGTTAACTGGCATTTGAGCATTATTTTGCATTTGAGAATGTGATGGCACATGAGGGTTTAGTGGAGCTGTTGGGTTTAACGGAATGTTTGAATTTAATGGCACATTTGAATTTGATGGCAAATTTGGATTAAACTGAACCTGAGAATGCAACGGTACTTGGGAGTTATTTGGGGTTACCTGAGAATTGACTGGTACCTGAGAACAGGGTCGGACTGGCCATACTGCCATTGTTCCATTGGCACAGGCACCCTTTGGTTAGCACACTTTTGGCGCCCCATGGGCAGCCTTCTGTTTTACCCCTCTCCGAAAGGAAAATGAAATCTTTTCCGCTGTTGAACTTCCCTTCGGGCACAAATCCCCTTCTCTCTTTCTTCTTCCCCTTACTTGCATTTTCAACACTTGTGTAAACTCCTCCCCCCCCCCCCAAAAAAAAAAGACCCATGACATCCAAGAAAGCAGTTCATAAAACAGCCATTTCTTGAAATATACTGTAATACATGAGTTGACGCACTTCAAAGCCAGTAGAATATCAAAATAAGTAAAGGCTTCTGGGCTCTTCCCTGGACAACGCTTGGGGAGCTTAAAGCACTCTCCGGACTCGTCAGAGTTCTTGGTAAAGTGCGTGGCGCCCCTCCCCATCAGTTCTCTAAATGGCAAAGGCATCCTTTGCTACCCAGTCTGACTCTGTCTGAGAATTATTTGGTATTTGAGTATCCCGTGATACACGATTGTCGTGTGGGAATCTAGAGCACATTCTACCCCTAGAATTACCTCTATTTTGATTTGACCTGTTTGTTGAACGATACTGAACTCGTCTAAGTGGTGGTAAATTTAACGCATCATTGATATCGTCTAGGTATCAATAATAGCGGTATGATCTGATTCGGAATCAGTTTCATCTGGAGTAGTATTGGTATTATCCAGATTTAGGGTGCTGACTGAACCGTCAGTGAATTCTACAAAATCGCCTTGATTTGAGGGCCTTCTAATAGGTCTACCCCTTGAAGAAACCTGCACTGTGCCTCTAGCGCGGTTTTGTCTAGTTCTAGGCATGATTTAATACTAGATTTTAACCTAATATTTAGTTATGAACCTTATTTAACCCAATATTTTAAACTAGTAGACACAAAACAGAAATCACTGCAATTTGCAACTCAAAACACTGAAAATACCTTTACATATGAAAAATAATGAGCTTATATAGAAGCTAACACACTGATAAGGGCAATAATATAGTGTACGTCATGAAACACTACCACAAATAATTTTTCCTATAGTGGAAAATAAACTAGGTCAAATAACACTTGATTTAGGCCTATAAATTGCCTAAAATCACCAAAATGTCCAATTACTGGTTAAAAGATTATTATGGTTCCTTTAAATGCAGTTTCCTTTAAACACACATAATATGCAACAATGAAAATACGTTGCAATAGCCAATATGCCAATAAAATAACCACTAAAATCCAACAAAATCAACAATGTTGTTTTGCAACAAAGCTTATAAACGTTATACCTCGTGAAGATAGGCTACTAAATTTTCCCGCAATCTTAGTGCAACCAACTAGCAATCTTTAATTGCCTCCGAAAATTTATTTTCGAACTAAATTCAAGTTTAAACACTATAAAATGCCATGATTTCAAAATAAATTGGTCCAATTACAACTGAATATTTTGAAAAAAATTTCTACTATTTCTGTCTCCGGAAAATTTTAGGTTATAGAATCACACTCATGAAACCATTGTAATGATCTATTTTAGCGAGCAATTGTCCCAAAATAAACCATTATTGTCAGGATGGGTCAGTCGTATTCAACCTAAATATAACACATAAATATGGCACTGGGAAATGGGAGGCATAAGTATGTCACGCTTTTTTTTTGCCAATTTTGATCCCCTCCCTCCCTCACATTTAGTCACACCTACTCATACCCCCCTGAAAAAGTATGTCACACTGACCTCAATCCCTCCCCTCCGAAAATTTTTTTTCTGGAAATGCAATTTTGTGGACCTGCGCAAAACTTTAAAAAACAGCTTATTTTATCTGCCATGAGCCAGTTTAAAATGAGAAGCCACAAATAAAGGAAAAGGAAATAGTCGAATTAACGTTCTGTTCAACTGCTAAGGTTATCTCTGGATGGAGAGGGACAATTTTACTCGGATATACCTATAGGATCGTTCACGTGCCACAATCGACAAGAGCACGAGAACATTTCCGGGGTGCTTCTATTCTACAACGCAGAGGGTGGGGGGGGGGGGGCAAGGCCAGAATTAAGACTACGCAGCAATATTGCCGAGGAAGTTGCTAAGCGATAAGTTATCTTCAGCAGTACAGACAGTTGGTAGAGCTTAGTTTTTAGACATAACGCAACATCTATTTTGCGGTTAATTCTACATAGTTTTCCTTGACAAATTTTTATTAGCTTTAAAACCAATCTTGTATCCGGAAGGCATTTTAAGGAAAAGAGACGTAGTATTTCAGTTGGCATTCTTTTGGGCTGTAATAATGTCCTCGGCGATAGTACAAATCAATCGAGGCGGTGGTTTTTTCGGCGGCCATACCGTACAAATTAGTCGCATGTGCTTGTTTTCTATAAGATCCGGCCGATACTGTAGTACAACCTTAACTCAATACCTCTGTGAAACGTTGAGCCAAAGCTTCACAGAATCAATGCTATGACGTCAGATAGTGACGTCTCTGAGTCCACACACACTTACGGAATGTATTGAGGCAATCTCACTGATATTTCCTCCGCTCTCCTAGGCATTAATGACATGTCGTATTGTGGATGGAAAAACTGGTTGAAGAGAAAACCTTCAATTAAAGCCTTCCAAACCTAACATTCAGAATGAGCTATACATTACATTTCACAAGGCACGTGGCTTGTTTGTTTCGTCAAAAGATATGGCTTCTGTATTCCTCCGCCTGATGCAAGCAAATGCAGATAGTACTAGATAGTGCTAGATGGTGCTTTATTCTGCAGACTTTCATTCGCTGACTTCGCTGAATTCGCTTAATTACTAGAATACTGACAGGTTCAACCAGAAGCAATTTTTACAGCTCCCGACTTTCCTGACACCTGAGCACGTCAATGTACAGTAAGAATATTAAATTTTTTTCTTCATATGAAAAATAAAAGTGTGACGTCACATTTTTTAAACAGGCCCCCTCCCCCATGTCACGTTTTGTCACACTGAACTGACCCCCCTCCCCCCCTTCGGAGCATGACGTACTTTGTTGTGATAAACAACAATGCAACAAGAATTGGACCTTTACAATTGAGCCTTTACAATTGGGCGTTGTACAAAATATGGACCCAACTGGTCAATAATCGAGTTATAATGATTGTACTTCGAGATTGGTTTGATTACATTAAATCAACTACTAGTTGGCGATTGGCATTCTAACTACAAAGAATCGAGGATCGTTAAATAATGGTTGGCTTTAAAATATTAAGCGTGTGGCTTACTGTCAATCAAGTACAACAATCTTTGCTAAGATACAAAATGATACTTAGCTCTCGTGACGCTCGGTCACCCGTCTTCCCGTCTCCTGGCTCTGTGTGTCGCTTTGCGCGGCCTGGCTTGGAATGTCTGCGAATAGCAGAGCTCAGAGAATGGTAGCGACGTGTAAACCTTAAAATGTCGAATTAGAGTGCTCTATAGTCACTCTAATTGCGTGTCTTGACAGTTGAGGTCCTAATTGCAAATTAAGGACCGCTGTGCTTGTCAATCATTGTATTGTCAGTTTCGAGGTGCATCAGCTGATTCTCTGTATTGTGCGCTTGAGTAGCTCGCTGATTTAATGAACTGTCACCTGCACACCTTCGTGCAATACATTAATTGTTGCGATTAGGATAATGATCGTTCATGGATGACGATCTAAACTAATTGGAATTCCTTCCGGAAATTCTACGCTTCACTGATCATGTAATGTTCTTTTCCGGTGACCTTTTGACCAGAGAGAACATTATTATCAGGATAGCTAGTTGTATTCAATCAGTACTCTAAACATGTATATCTGACACTGAAAAAGGTAGGCGTAAATAATAGACAAGGTAACGTTAACCTGGGCCTTTAATCAACACTCTCTCCTTACAAAATATGGACCACACTGGTTTAATTATTCTACATGAGAGATAAATAAACGATCGACGTGATTACAACTAATAGACGTGAGGCGTAGCGATTGGTATTACGGTAAACTACTTATTGTTGGAATAATTATCCTAACCGTTAAGTTAAATTGACCGGCATTGATTAACTAAAGTGCGCTTGTATTAATCATAATTATAGCAATAATCGCTGCACAATTACTGATAATAATAACTATAATAATAATAGCCGAAGCTATGCTATGAATACTTAGCTCTATAAGAACTTGGATGCGGCTGACGAGTGGTGTATTAGCCTAACGCTGCAGTCTGCGTTCCGTCGCTTGGACGGCACTAACTCCTGTGTCCATACTCTGTAACGGCCCTCAGGAATGTTGACCGGCGTGCACGATTTAACAATATTGAAGTGCTGAAGAAACCCGAATGTCTCGTTGCATTCCTGGGCCGCGTTTTATATGCGATTCTTATCGCGGCCACATCAATCACTGTCTAAGCTGATTGATTGGATTTATGGAGAATTTTAAAGACTTGACAGTTCGGACCCTTCACTTAATTAGGGAACTGCTGTGCCTGTCAATCAAAGTCTTGTCTCGTTCTGAGAGTACATTAGTGAATTCTTAGTATCACTCCATTAAGAGTCCCTATCTTAATTAACCTGTCGTGCGGGTATCCGTTTTAACAATGATTGATTGTCATTGTTGGAACTGAACGATCATTAGCGCTGGACTTATCTTAATTGGATTCTCTTCGTAAAAGCTATTAGGAGCTCTCAGAATCAATTAATAGATACTCTGATAAGCTAGTGTAAAGCAATGCCAATCCTTACCTCTTACAATAAGTAATTATGGTGGTTTGGTTTTCTCGGAACGCAACTCCTTGGTCGAGTTTGGAAAGGTGTAGCTCCTATCTTATCTGATCAACTGGAGCCTTTTATTCTCTTATGGGATAATATTGAATTAATCTATTAATAATTATATGATATATATGTACTTTCATGCATAATTAATTAGATGTATGGTTTCTGTAATAAAGACCAATTAGGCTGAATTAAAACCCTTACATAGCCCTTGCTCAAACTAAAATCACGGTACCTTTTTAATTGTTCCTGATTTTAGCTTCCAAACCCAGATTACTTTATTAACAGAAAACCACTATACATAATCATAGTAAGAGCTCTGCATTCACCAACTGACCCTGGCTCGAAAATGTTGTGCGGCTAGGAAAAATATCCCCGTTCTGAGGAAAAAAGTCCCCCGCAAGAACCAGAACATGGATTATGTAATGTGTAATTAATTGCCTCATTAATCGAGCAAACTATACTGGGTAGGAATTAAGATTTTAAAATTTCGTATCAATTGTACGCTATGCTATGTTTTGTGCATATATCGACCTGAGAACGTAATTCCGGCAACCAAACTTGAAGAATTAATTCGTGACGAATTTGGTGAGCTGAAACAAATAACAAGCTTCGTTTCGATGGTTGTATTTTGGTACATCCGTTTTCCCTCTCGATTGAGGGTGGAGAAAGCACTATCTCTCCATCACCGGTGCTCTACTTTCCATGAGTTGGCTGCTTTGTGGTAAAGGTCGCTCAAGGCTGTGAGGCTTCCCCTCATTAGCGAGCGTCTGCCAGCTCTTTGGCCTAGATTTCTGCCCTGCTGAAGACGAAAAGAGAGAACCTTGTTGCATACTATGTTGTTACAATTTCAAAATTTTCTCCTTTTGAAATCTTGTTCCTTGCTCCCATGCATTTTGAAGAGCGTCACTTTATACCAAATGTGACTTTTGTTCCAGCATTTATCATAGCCAAATACTTTGAATGAACCATTATTTGTTCATTTACTGTTGTAATTAAATCCTTTGACATTGTCAAATTATCAAATGCGCATTCGTTGTACTAATGGCAACAAGATTTCATAAGAGTATACAGCATTACACACTTCACACTTTTCTTAGATTTTAAACTAAGAATTTTTGCATGCATCTTAATCGCTCGGAAGTATATGCATTACTGAATGTTAACTATTATAACCAAGATAGAGAAATTTAATCCGGCGAAATAGCACAAATCTTTAAAACATGAAAGTACACATTTGTAAAATGTTTTGGGGTAATAGGGGAAGGGTATACAATTTCGTTTTCAACTTCCCTAAGCTATACACGCTTAACCCCTTAAGTGGTAGGCTACTGCTAAATCCCACGAAATCCGTTTTCTATGCCCATTCCGTACTTAATGCCAAATGAAATACGATTTCCCTCTATCTTTGAGAGTGTGTTGTATAGGTTTCGTAAACAAATAACCAGCATATCGAGCATCAATACTCATAGTTATCCTGTAAAACGAACTTTATTTTGATTACAGTATTGTGTAGTTTGCGTGTGTGAAAATTATTTCACCCTTTTGATATCGAGCCCCGGTCAAAACGACCAATACGTTTCTCCCGACAAGCTCGATATTTTTAATAAAGAAGATTTGTTTCCACCCTTTTGACTATCAAGCCCCGGTCGAAACGACCAATACGTTTCCGCCGACAAGCTCGATATTTTTAATAAAGAATATTTGTTTCCACCCTTTTGACTATCAAGCCCTGGTCGAAACAGCCAATACGTTTCCGCCGACAAGCCTGATATTTTTAATAAAGATGACATAAATGTCAAGGGTATGTACCTATATCCCTGAGCCTAATGTTTGTCTGGCTCTAGTGAACCAT
Source organism: Lithobius niger (assembly GCA_023313725.1). Taxonomy (NCBI): domain Eukaryota; kingdom Metazoa; phylum Arthropoda; class Chilopoda; order Lithobiomorpha; family Lithobiidae; genus Lithobius; species Lithobius niger. The sequence continues at coordinate 37,063 of JAHWFP010141309.1, read as the reverse complement.
TCCTGTCACTATGGTGCGTGTGAGTATTGCGTTTTGTCGGGATGCTTTTAAAGCTATATCAAGCTCTTTGTAAAAATCCAAAGCAGCTATAAAACCCATGCCATGACGCATGATTTGTAGCTCTTCTGAACCAAGCACCTGACTTTAGAATAAGACATTGAATGTCTAAACTACTGAAATTCTAGCAATTTCAGAAAATATTAACTTATATTACGATAGTAATCAAATTTTACAGAAATATTTCTAGATGAAGCTATTTCCAATAAAGTAAAATTTATTATTTTTTCCCCTTAATTATGCTGCTATGATTACGATCACATTTGCAGTGTTTCTAATAAACCTGCATTAATAAAATTACTGCAGTATTATGGCCAAGTTACTGCTACCTTAAGTTTGAAATGCAGTTTTTTGGTCTGCCCTGCTACCTTAATTGGAATATCGTTCAGGAGTGAAATGTGACACTCAAAATCTAAATGAAATTTGTCAATCCTGTATCATGACACATTTGACAAAACCATGAATACAAATGCCGATTCATATAATTTTGTCATCTAAGTGATGAAAAGACTTTCTAGGAAGTCGACAAACGAATGACGGCGTTTGAGTCAATTGCCGCAACTCTTCACATCATTCGGTAGATTTTAGTATGTACTACACCTGACCATCGCATGGTGGTTTTTTCAGTCTGTCCCACAACTGGAAGAAAAACTATATTTTTTAATCATGCGGTAGATTTTTAAGTCTGCACTACAACTTTTTGTGTACGTATGAATACGTTCCAACAGAACTTAAATATGTGAGGTGCTGATACAGTGTGACTTAATGAACTAGTCTGGTGTATTCTGGGTAATCACTATGCTTCCAAATAGTTAATATGCGACATTCTAGAATTAATCTTGAAATTCCCAATGTCCATGACGAAAGTTCTATAACATATTCACTAAATTTAAGCTTCAAATGTACCTTACGTTAAGTAAAGGTAATTTAAGTTTTACTTTTAGCACTATTTCTAGTCATAATTGGCTTAATTTGCCTAACTGGTTTGGTAACCAAAATTATTTTGCTACTTTATAATTGTCAATGCTTGTCATTTCTATTATGGCAAGGAGGGTGGGGTGGGTTGTATCAATTTATTCTCAATGAATTTGTGCTGGTAATTGACACGAATCACTTATCTTTTATTTTGTCCGTGGATCAAGGTATGATTGATCCTGTTTTCTTGTGACTCTCCCACTTTTACCACTCTGCCATCCTTGACACTTTTCAACTTTGTTCAAGTATGCGGTACATTTTCCTGAAAGACATCAATAATGAACTACATGAGTTATGGTGTTGTTATCTTTCATTCAACGTGCAGAACATGTATTTATTATTTGCAATATTTATGTGTAAACTATTTATAACAAGCATGTAATAAAATATATTTATTAATTTCAATATGCATATTAATTGCTACTTTCAATTTAAAAATGTATTTCTACTGGAATAAGCTTTCAACTGTTTTTAGTCGTTGGCATGGGGTTGGTAGCAATAGATTTTCCCATGGTCAAGGTGGGTAGGTCTTGACCTACTTTTGACCGTTGTGCCCTACTGTCGCTGATGAGTTCGGTCGAGCAGTTAGGCACCCCACTGATGAGGGAGGGGGCAATAAAACGAGAGTGGTCGGCGGGTTGAAAGGGTTCTGGGTTCGGCGTTTGGGTATGCCGCCCGGAATCTGACCTCAAAAGTTAAGGCAAGTCGAGACCATGTAAACAAAGGTTGATGTTACCGGGTGAGCAGAGGGGGTGAGCTGGTCCCTGGGAAAAGATGGGCCCCAGTTTTCGTGACGTCAACCCTTGAACTCTGCACCCATTGGTTTGTTTACTAATATTTCTAGGTCACATTTTGGACTTATAAATTTTAACTTTCCGACCCGCACACGAAGATGTGTACTTCACTCGGTTCGTTAGCTTTTTTTTTCTGTACGCGTCGTCCCACCCAATTTGAGATGGATCCCCGGCAAAAGAAGCGAAAGGCCATCCCCAAGGGTGAGAGGAGTGCGAGAGCGGGCATGCCTCACTATATGCGGGATTTTCTAAGGGTGTTGGCCCTCAACCTTATGACTTTTGCGGTCTGCTTAGACCACCATCAATTCTGCGAGAGGGCACCGGCGTTATTAGCCGAGTGTCCTCATCGGAACATCGGTGAGATTCCTTTCTCGCCGATGTTACCGAACGAGGACCCCTTGGACTATGTACTTCGCCTGTTATATATGGAGCTTATTTTGGACAACCCCGGCCAAAACATTGTCAGCAACAATACCCCGCCAAACGAGAGTCCGTTGCTCAACAGCTAAGACTAAGCTCGCACTTATTGCACTGCAGTCCGATTACAGCAACCGGATGCCTTCATTGCCGTTACACAACGTACCCTCCGTTCCCCGAAGAGACTGAAGCCTTCCCAGAGTATCTTTGGAAGGCCATCAACGCGGAGAACGTCTTTTTCCTACAGATGAAGATTCACAGGGCCCTAACCCAAATCCAAAATGGAGACGCTCTCCGTGTTGGTGTGCTGGAGGAAGAAGAAGGGCCTAGATTTTTAGCGGACCTCATCCCCCACTGCCTGCTCGGCTACATACCGCCGTCACTACCGGACCTCGTCCCCATTGGCCCCGTCCGAGGACTCGCCGCCTCCTTGGAAGGAGCCCCTGAACCCGCCAGCGGAGTCAACGTTGGTGCGTCTGGCAGCGACGCGCAGCACTGGTTTCGCCTGGCTGTCTGCAGAGATGACTGCCCAGTGTGCCATAATGGCCAATATGGTAAGAATTTCAAATTTCAATTTTATTTTTTTAAATAAATTTGACTGGTAGTCATCATGCAATGATATAAAAAAATTCTATAATTTTCTTGCGCAAAATATGTATAATTTTATTACGTTTGATTAAATTTATTTTATGTACTTAATTGAACCTTATATTATTCATAATATTAATTTCCGACAAAATATGAATGTACTCAAAGTCTTATTGCAGTATACGTGAAAATTATATTCAAACATATATAGATATGCATATAAAATCTATACTTTGATTCTACCTAATGATGGAAAATTTCCTGTATAGCTAAAAATTATAGCTTAACTAAGTGGTTCTCAAGAGTGAGGAATGGTTATTTCCTCATTTCTGACTGTCATTAGTTCATTTAGGGTTTGGTTATGTTTGGTTCGGTGCACGGGTAGCTGCGAGCACTGGGGCGCCAGATTCGATGGGCGTCCTGGTCCCAGCTGTTCATCTCTGGCTTCGTACCGACAAAGCAGCAAAAAACAACTGTTCCTGATGGTGGTAAAACCTTCCACTTAACATCTGCCGCTTGGGCCTAATAACAAGCTATTAGCTTATTGGCCGACATCTATTATTATTATTATTATTATTATTATTATTATTATTATTATTATTA
>JAHWFP010141309.1:8122-33619 GCA_023313725.1 Lithobius niger | reverse complement strand
TATTATTATTATTATTATTATTATTATTATTATTATTATTATTATTATTAGCTCAATAGGTAAGTCTTGCTGTAATAAAATACAGTATTTCAAAGCTTATATCTGGTGTTATTCTGTGAGTTAACGACTGGTAAGGTAAATTAGTCAGAACCAATTTAAATTCACTAAAATTTGATGAACACAATGTTATGCTTTTATAATCCATTACTTATGGATGTAGAACGAAATATTTTGCTTTAAGTTAGTCATTATCTTAATTTTATCATGCGTATCCCTATGGATGTAAAATTACAATGTTGTCTTGTGTTTAAATTTTATTTATAACGAATGTGTCGAACCGCCACTTATTTTTTCTAGAGGAATGACTGTCCACGTTAATTCCTAATGAAGCATCTCCTAAAATGAGAGTCCGTGTCCTGCTCCAACTTTCAATAATTTATAATTTCATTTTATGCGATACCTCACAACGAGGTAGCCTACAGTCACTGTAATGAATCATGGCTCCTCACAGTGTAAGTAATTACGCTGCGTGGCACGTATTCCGTTTTTAATTTGTAAAGCTGCTTATTCTAGTACTGTGAAATGATATTTATAATTTCCGAAAATCGGAAATAAGGGGGAAGTGGGGGGATGGTATTATTTTCTGTAATAATCATATATAATAATAATATATAGTTTCGCCCCCCAAGTAGGGGAGGGGATCCAGAAGGGTCACAGATGTGAGCACTGACACTGGTCCCAATTTAAAAGTGGTAAGGAGGCATCACTGATAGGAGCGCTTAAGGAAACGGGACAGATCAATTTGATTTAGTAGCCTCCTGAAGACACCAACTGAATTCGCAGAAACCACAGCCTCAGGGAGGTAATTCCAAGGGGCTACAACACGATTGGTAAAGAAATGCTTGCGACAGTCGAGGTTGCATCCCGACACCCTCAATTTCAAGGAGTGGCCACGAGTACAAACTACATCACATCGATCGAAAAAAGGAAGATCCACGGGCAACATGCCATGGATGATCCTATATGTAAGAATCAGGTCAGCTTTGAGCGTCTAAGTTCAAGCGGCTCGAGACCAACCATACTCTATCGCTGCCCTGAAGAAAAACGGCAAGGTCCACGCAAAGAGCGTGTAAAACTGCGCTGCACGGATTCAAGCCGGTCGATATCACCAAGCAGATATGGCGACCACACCGGACTGACGTACTCCAGGGATAATAATAATAATAATATAATATATAGAGACGATGCTCGAGGCATCCACCCACCCAAATTCCCCAGCGGCAGATGTTAAGTGGAAGAAGTACCACCATTATTACAGTTGTTTTTTGCCGCATGAGGGAGGAAACCGGAGTACCCGGAGGAAACCCTCGTGCAACGGGCGGGAAACAACCGGAGAAAAACCCGTACATATACACTTCCCATCACCAGGATCGAACCCGGGTCTGTACGAAGCCAGAGATGTACACTGGGACCAGGACGCCTATCGAATCTGACGCCCCAGTGCTCGCAGCTACCCGTGCACCAGTGCTCGCAGCTACCCGTGCACCACCAGCTACCCGTGGAGAGGCCTAACATATACCTTAAAAGCCCACACCAGAGTTGGTCTGTCATGGCTCAAAAAACACCGCTTAACAATTGAAAGCCTGGCAAAGGCAGATTTGTTTATAATACCACAGTGAATGGATGGCTTTAAGTCGAAATTTAGATGACCTCCAAGATCGCGAATGTATAAAACCGAATTGAGAGGGGAATTGAATAAAAAGTACGGGTGCGAAGGGTTATTTTTCCCAATATGAAAAGCACAACATTTAGAGGTAGAGATTGGTAGTTGCCAGAAATCAGATCAGGATGACACAGAGTTCACTTGGGTTGACAAAAAGTCGAAGTCGGATTCACACAAGACCTCAGACACGACCTTAAGGTTGTCTGCGAATTTAAGTTTTGGTTTATCAGGCGTAGATGCGGCATTTGTCAGGTCGTTCAAAAAAATGACAAAGAGTAAGGGACTCAATACGGACCCCTGAGGGACCCCGCTAATAATATCAGTGGCAGACGAGAAGGTTCGTTCAATTAAAACCCGCTGGGATCGCCCCATTAAAAAACTGGAGATCCATTTCGACAAGGAGCCACGGACCCCAATCTCTGTAAGTTTAAACAGCAGCTTACTGTGAACAACTGATTCAAACGCCTTTTGTAAGTCAAAATAAATAACATCAGATGGAATGCCCAAGTCCATGGCTGAAATCCAGCTTTCCATTGCCAAGAGCAGTTGCAATGTTGTCGAACGATTAGGCAAAAAGCCAAGCTGGTCCTGGTTTATTAAGTTGTACGATTCCAAAAAAGCCAACAGATCTTCACGAATAATCGATTCCATGACTTTGCATGCAACCGCAGTGAGCGCAATAGGACGGTAATTCCTGGGGTCGGAAGCGCTACCCTTTTTATAAATAGGCACAACATTAGCAGTCTTCCATATAGACGGTAGTTGGCCCTGCGCGAAGGACAACGAAAAGATGAATGCCAGTGCAGGATATATCTCAAGTGAAACATGCTTTATAAGAAATGCCGAGTAACCATCAGGTCCCACAGTACTATATTTTCTGGTGTACTGGCATATACATGAGCTTAATAACTGTGATTATAAATATCTACACCGAAGTATTTGTTAATTATTTTGTTTGGTATGCGAGCGCAATTCGCAAGTAAAATACCTGTCCGCTGTAGCAAGCGCGGCAGCGCGACTATGTGAGGAACCAGAGTTCTGTAATACCGTGCTATTGAACTACTGGAAAATAATTTTAATGTTACTAGGCTGTTATGCCGTACAGGTGTACGTCGGCATTTAAACTATACTTGTTAATATTTAATTAATTTTCTTTATAGTGGGGGGGGGGTCAAATTAAATATTAATACATAACCCGTATTTATCATACAACAACCGTGACGGAAAGGAACCTGTCAAGTCACAACAATTATACTTGAATGTCATCCTTCCGTTTTCATTATACTTTATTTCCCTCCATTCTGTTTCCATGGGTGTGAGAGAAATAATAATAAAAAATTTAAGGTTATATCCTCTATCGTTGTGAAATCTAGATTTGAAAACAGCAGTGTATATTATGAGTGTACATGTGTTCCCAATTTCGTGAATCAAATACTAATCTTGATTATTTAATATTTTATTTTAGATGACAACTATGATGCCGACAGTGACGATAGGTAATTGGTCGCTGTCGCCGCAACAGTCCGCCGCTAAAAGCGGTGTTGTTGCTCTTGGCAACATGGGTCTCTACCCGTCGCTAAAGTGAGCGACGTGGTAGAGTTTGATGCTGTTGCTGCTATAGCAACCTGTGAGTTGTATATATTTGTATATAGTATTTCCTTTATTTTGTTTTACTGAGGTTTACCCGTGCCTATGATCACAGACTCCTGAAAGTTTTTTTTTTCTATTTTAATCCAGAGTTCTGGAAAGTCTTAAGAAATTTTATTCAAAATCTCCGTTTCGGACTAGTCTTACTAAATTAATTTGTACTATTTTAAATTTATCGTATTTATTTTTCGAAATTTTAGGTTGATTTCTTTAATCTGTGATTAAATATGTCGTGTATGTCATAACTTAACATTTTTTTTTTCTATTACAGGGTATTATTTTCTTTTATTATGTTGTTTATCAAGTTCCCCTGTTTAAGTGTATATGTGGTATTATTTTACGTCACTGGTATTATGTTTATTATTTTTCTGTCTATTTTAATTTTATTACAATTCTGTACATGTTGTGGCAATTTTATTATCTTCTTAATCGTACTGTGATGCCATATGTTTTTATTTTTAATTTAAATGATACTAATTGATATTGTATGTTTATCCTGTATGTTTATCCTGTTTTGATTATAATGTGTTTTGTCTGTAAATAATTTTAGTTATTATGATTTGACTGACTTGTTATGATTTATTGTTAATGTGTACCCATTACATTATGTTTGAATTTAAGTATTCTCAATTTCCCTGTCTGTGGTTTGTGTAATGTGTTGTTGGGCGTATCGTTGTTAATAATTTGTTTTGTGTTTTGTGAATCTGTACTAAGTCATGTTAAATATTTTTTGGTGTTCAATAATATTATTATTTTTAAAGAAATTCAGCTATGTGTCCCTTGTGAACATTATTTCTACGCTACATATTGAAACATGTTACTTTTAAGTTATTTGTCTATGCATATTTTGAATGAGATAAGTTCTAGCGTATTATTTTCAAATTTAGCGAGAAATGAAAATGTGCTGCTGTCTGCTTGCTGTCTCCGTACTTTTGTTGTAATGAAAACTACTACCATTTTCTCCCACTAGGGTTCCCGCGTGCAGAGCGCGTGAACGCTCCTCACGGGTGACGCCCTGTCTTTGTTCACCGTTGGATACACGATGTTTTTAGTCGTCGTCAATGTTTGCCTCTTCCAACTGCCGACGCATCCTAATTGCTGGTGTAATTCTACTGCTACGGGTATCGTAACCATGCGTAGATCCAAGCATTCTTTGCTTGTTAAGTTCGTAATCTATTTTACGGTATTTATTTTGCAAATATGCGGCCGATTTTGGCTCGACGCGTTTGCCTTTGTTTGTTAGGCTCTGACAAATGATCTGTTGGATCTTCTAAAAGTTTTGCTATGTAGTTTTGTAATTTTATTTCAGCTTCCGTTAACGTGCCATTAAGCTGTTCTGACATTTCGAGATCGGTAGGTCCATTGAAAGGAATAGGTTGAGTATTTGTTCTTAGGAACCATGGTCGTAAGTTATTGACATGAGCACGAATGATTTTAAGTGGGTCTAAAAAATGCACTATATGTACAATAACTTCGTTTACGAATCCATTATTCTGAACGGACCTGTCCATGCTCTAAGTAATTTTGGAGAAATTTGCTTAATAGGCAAGAAGTCGCGTAATAATACGTAATCATCGACCAAAAAACGGTAAGGTCTGGCTGTACGATCATAAAAGTTTTGCTGTCTCTAAACTGCTTTCCAATTGTGCGCTCGAGCGACCTCGAATGTTGCTTGTAGTCTACTCTCTAGACGGACTATAGTATCATCACTGTCATACCAGATTCGCAGTGGCTCGAATGTTAAAGCGCTTGGTAATCTAAATTCCAAACCATGATGTAAATAATGTGAACTAATTAACGTAGTTGAATTAGGACATGCATTTAGTGCTACTGTTACCAATTCTAAATATTCGCACCAATTTTCAGGACAACTGGCTGAAATTATACGTAAAACTGTTTCTATTCTTTTATTTGCTGCTTGTACGGAACCTCCTACCAACGAGGTGTTAGGAGTAAAATTAATTTGTTTAATGTTAAACATATTGGCTAACCTGGCTACGATAGCGTTATTTATTTCTGAACCATTGTCTCCCCTTAATTGAACTGGCGCTCCGAATCTAGCAATAAGGTGTGAGAACAATTTATTTGCTATAGTAACTGCCTTTTTATCGGGAACTTCCCCTGCGATGACGTAACGACTGAAATCGTCAATTAACGTCATCACGTAGACGTTCCCGTGAATGCTTTTATTTAAAGGTCCAATGAGATCCAAACTCCAAGAGTAACCTGGTCTCTGTAGGGGTTGATACGCTCTTCATTTAGCTTTATACGGTTTAGTGGGTCTAACGTAAGCTTGACATACTTGACAAGTTTTAACATAATAATCAATATCGTCAAACATTTTAGGCCAATAACAATGTAGTTCTATTAAATCTCTGGTTTTACGCGCGCCACGATGTCTGGCACATGGCATGGAATGATAGTCCCTAATACAATAGTTGCGTAGAGATTTAGGTATACACATCTGTGCTAGATTCTGCATACGGCCTTTAGCTGGGTCTGCAAGTCTAATTCTATACAAGATTCCGCCGTAATCTTTATAAAAGATGTTACGCTTACTGGATGCATCAATTAAATCTTCCGATGATTGATTCTTAAGACGTTTAATGATATCTCCTAGATACGGATCGTTTCTTTGTTCTGCCGCTAGGTGTTGTCGTGTCCAGTCTGGGTGCTGACTACCGAGGACAGCGACTGGTATCTCTATACGAGAAAGCGCGTCGGAAACCGCTAGAAGTCGGCCCGACTTATGATGTAAGATAAATTCGTATTCCCTGAGTTGAAGCAAAATTCTTTCTAATTTGGGGGGGAGGGAGGAGGCACAATAAAGATAGCAAATTGGTAAATGATCTGTGGTTAAAAAGAAAACATCTTACCAAGTAAATAACAACGAAATGAATCGATTGAATGAATTATTGCTAAAATTTCCCTAGTTGTAGTCGTTTCTTTTCTTTCTACCTCGGTGAGGGTACGGGAAGTGTAGGCTAGGGAATAGTTTATACCTCCGTGATACTGACTTAAACAGCCGCCGATCGCCATGCCACTAGCATTAGTTTCCAGAAAATATGGCTTAGCGAAATCGGGGTGTTTAAGTGTTTCAGCTTTAACCATAGCCTGTTTAAGTTCCTGGAAAGCTCTTTCTTCGTCATCTCCCCATATGAATTTACAATTCTTATGTGTAAGTTTAGTTAGAATGTGAGACATTTCCGCAAATTGAGAAATGGGTCTCCTATAGAAATTTATCATACCTAGAACGGACTTGTTTAGGTGTCTTAGGGGTGGGGTACTGCTGCATAGCTTTAGTTTAATCCCTATCTGGCTGTATTCCGTTTTCGTCTAGTACAAAACCTCGAAATTTAACCTGTTTCCTAGCAAAATTGCATTTTTATACACTTAGTTTTAGTCCGGAACGAGCGACTAGCTGTAGCGCTCGATCTACATGACTGATGTGAGTTTTAAGATCTGGACTACTCAGGAGGCAATCGTCAAGATAGACGGTACAATAGGCGCCAAGGACTTCTGCGAAAATTTGTTGAGCACAAAATTGGAAGTGCGCTGGAGTGTTTTAAGGCCCATTGGGAGCCTGTTGAAAAAAATGCGCTTTAGAGTTTGCAGAGAAACATGTTTTAGGTTTAGCCGATTCCGCTAATTTAAGTTGATGAAATCCGAATTTGAAATCTAAACGAGAGAAGTATTTAGCTCTGCTTAGGTGTGCCATGCTCTCTGTCATGGTGGGTATTGGAACGCTTACACTTTCAACAACCTAGTTTAAGCCGCGTAAATCTACGACTACGCGATACCCTGTTGGCCTTCTTTTTATCATTAAACATGGCGATAACCAAGCAGATTTTCCCTCTTTAATGATACCTACTCATTGCATTTCATCTAGATATTTATCTAATAATTCGCGTTGGTTGGTGAAACGGAACTCTATACATTTTAGAACTTACTGGTTGAGTGTTGCCCGTTTCGATGGAAACTTTGTATCCCTCAAAACAACCTACATCGAAATCGTTTTTAGAAAATGAATCTTGATGATTTTCTAACATATCTAGAAATTCCTGTGTTTCATCTTTGTTTAAATCTGGAAAAGTAAATTTATGTTTTAAAATTTCCCATTCTGCGTCGCGCTCTTCCCTTGATTTAGGCGTAGAAGCGTCTGTTAGGCTACTATCTGAGCTGTCATTCTGTTTGGCTTGCTGTTGCTGAGTTATCTCGATTGGGTTTGCGGGATGCGACATCTCCGTGGGGTTTGCGGTTTGAGATATCTCGATAGGACTGGGAGATTTAGGTTTCTTGATGGGACTTGTGGTTGGCAAATCTGAACTACACGTGTCTACGGAAGTCTCATCACCGTAATCTATAATCGCAGTAGTATACGTTCCTAGTATCGTACCTGAATTTAATTGTACGTCAAAACCATTAAAATTTACACACATAACTAGAATAATACCTGTTGGAGTCGTGTTAACAAGCCTATGTTCAAGACGTACAGGAAATTCGCCGTTTTCAGGTTCGACAGCTCCTGTTTGTATTTTGGGAAAGGGATAGTGTAAAATTCCGGTTATTCTTCACTCTGAATTAGATGGACTGATTTCGTCTCGAAACAAAGAGACTGTAACGTCTATTAATTGTTGTTTAGGTGTCAATTCCATGTAGATTTAGGATTATCTTCACTTTCTTCATTTGTAGCTACGTTAAGCGTGGTTACGTAAATGTGATTAGGCTTATAACTTTTCCTATGTATTATTTCCTTATTTTGATTATAGGCTATATGTGCTTGTTCTGGTGAAGCTGACATTTGGAATTTTAATCCTCCGATAGTTAAACTGTTATCGGGGCAATTTAAGACTAAAGAATCTGATTTGTTTGAAAGGAAATCGTATCCTAATAATACCGAAATGTTACCAAATGAACCTTCCAGGAACGATAACGAATTCCTGATCCCTAGAAAATTCACATTTTCCTATAGTGGTTACTATTTTCCTATTTGTTTTAATCTGTTGATTACCTACACCAACTAAATTAACTGGCGTAATCATTGTAAGTACATGACATATCATCTTAAGATTATTGAGCATGTGCTGTTCTGCGGTGTTTGTAATTAATGATAATGAAGAACCTGTATCGATTAAACATATCTCTGGCCTAAGTCCAACATCGAACACTAAATGTGGACGAGAATATTTAAGGCTAGATTTATTTAAAACTGTGTTAACATGAACGTTGTCTCCGTTAGGCGTTCTTTGCTCCGAGTCGGACGCTACTTCGTTCCGCTCGTCTGACTCACCTCTGGTGTCAATTTCGGACGCTAGATGGTGCGGTATGTACCATCTATTGCCCGGTCGAGCTTGAATGCTCGTGAGCAAATTCCCTCCCTTGCCCAGCGACGTATGAGTCGCCAGCGAGGAATTTGACTTTGCGTCGCTCTTACTATCCCAATAAACAATAGGATAAACAAATTGTTGGTTCAAACGTACCAACAACCATTGGAATTCGAATTTTCCAATCCTTCTGAGTTGAGTTCGAAATACCTATGGAAGTACTGAAGTCCTCTTGATACCATTTTTGTAAAATGTTTCGCTCGTATGTTTAAACTGAATATTACGTTCGTTACCTAGTAAAGCAATAACTATTGGTTTGTTAGTATTTACTGGATTTAGTTTTGAGTGAAAATTAGTAGCATCTAAACCATCTTTAACCCTTTAAGGACGGGTGCGCCCATATGCGCCCGCTGTTTAATCATCGGTTACACTACAGGTCAGATTGAAAACTTTCAGCCAATAACAGTGAAACTAAAAATGTGATATGAAGGCCAGATCATTAAGGAAAAAAATGACACAAGTTTCATTCCCTTACTTCAAGTGGGTGAGAAGCTATTAATTTTTTTCTATAAGTTCGTTACGAGACTTCAGCGCAAATGCAGTCCTTAAAGGGTTAAATAATGTTATGATGACTGAATTGCAAGTTAAACCGTATTTGTTGTGGACTGTTTCCAAAGCATTTGTGAATTCACTAGCTAAGTTTTGATTGCTTTTTATTGACCTTGCAACATATTTTGATGGAATTTTACCGAAATATGACGCTAAACGTGGTAATGCTATCGTACGATCGGGTAAAGCTAACTTTTGTTGACGCCATTCAGCATCTGAGTATAGTTCAAGCATTAATTTATTTGCTACTTCTTCCGAAAATAATGGAATACATGTTGCTTTAAATGTATGATTACTGTTTACACTTGAAGCTTGTTTAACAGGTGTTTGAGCCTGAACTGAGCTAACGTACTGGTTTTGGTTATTATTGCCCTGTTCTGACTGGTTTTCTCCTAGCTCTGAATCCCTGTCGTTATTCAGGCTATGAGCCCGTTTTTTGAATTATCATTGTTTTGGCTAAATGTATCGCCCTGCTCTACTTCGGTGGCGTGTTGTGGAACGCGATTTTGGTTACCGTTACTTTGTCTAGGGTAGTATTGATTTTGATTTTGTCTGCCGTTATTAGCATTATTATTTTGTGACTGTTGTCCGTTGTTATTGTTATTACTGTTGGCGCTGGTTTGGAATGCGTAAGGGTTGTTACTTTTCTTGTTAAATTGCACAGAATCCCTGTTGTCAAATCCGGAAAAATAATTTCCCCTTTTACCGCGGCTATTACCTCTATATTTATTCCCTCCGCGACCATTTTTCGCGTAAGATTTATTGTTATAAAATCCACTTTCCTGATTACGCTGTTCATGACGTTGTCTGACGCGTTGTAAGGACTCCTCCTTAGTGTGACAATCTCGCTTCAAATGTCTGCGGGCCAAACAACGGTAACAAGATTTATTTTGCAGGTTATTTACGTTTATTGCGCTAACTTTAGCCTCATTAAGTTTAGGTTTAGCATTCTGGATTTTATTTATTCCCTTCTCTAACGAAGTTATTTTGTCTAGCATTGTGCCGAAAGCAAGATTATTAGTTTCAACATTAGAAATTTGTTTAGTTCCTGTTTTATCTGAGTTAGAATCTTCTTCCCCTTGAAGTCCTGCTAAACCTGCCCGTATATAGAGAGCTGAGTTATACGTATCCCTAAACGTGGTATGCATTTGAGATGTAAAGTGAACTTCGATTCCCCTTGGCATAGTGTGCAGAAATACTAAACGCATCCCGTCATCCTTAGCTAATTGTTTAAATTCCCGCTGGGGTGTTGAATCCGCGGGTTTAATTTGCCAAAGTTGTGAAGCCATTTTCTCTAATCTAGCAGCGAAATCTTTGATAGTTTCTGCCTTTTTGAGTTTAGTTGTATAAAACAAATTTGGTGTGATGATTTCACCTCCGCAACCGAATCTATCAATTAAATTTTCCTTAAAATTTTCTTAACTTTGTGAAGTGGCTAGCTTCGGGTTCATGGCCAAATAAATAGCTACTGGTCCTGTACATTTACTGCATGCTACCGAAACTAATTCTGGATCTTCTAATGAAGGATCTAATGTACGCAAATTTTCGACCATTAACGCAAAAGCAAAAATATCTAAAGTATTATCTCCTGCAAAAGGTAATATAGCTTTCTTGGCTGCACGTAATTCTTCCCAAAGTCTGGTTCTATGGCGTGAATCTCTGTTTTGATTCGCGGTTACGATGGTTCTTAATACTTCTAAATGATTATCATTTACTGTTTTTGCATTTTCGTTAGAAGACTGTAAACACACTGACAAAGTATGGTCTAAAATTTTCTGAAGATGAGTATCTTCCATCACACTAAATTGTCCATTAAAGTGATAAGGGGTTACTGTTAATGGAGTTTGATTCCCCTGTGTAGCCTGTGAATTTATTACTACATTTGGGGTAAGGGGTACATGGGTTTGATTTAGATTCTGCGTATTTACTGGCAACTGAATGTTAAGCGATACCTGAGCATTAATTTGCATTTGTAAGGTAGGCATCTGTGGTGTCTAATTAGGTGGCACAAAATTATGCTGTGGGGTGACTAAATTTAATAGTATAGTTTGGTTTGGTGGTACTGTTTGGTTTGGAGGCACTATTTGGTTTGGAGGCACTATTTGGTTTGGAGGCACTATTTTGTTTAAATGAACTTGCTCATTTGGTGGTGCTGGGGTTTGTAATGAAACCTGTGTACTAAGCGGTACTTGAGAATTTAAATGTACATGATTCTTGTGAGAGCTTCCAGACTGTGTGTGATCCCTATCGTTCTGATTTGAGCGTTTATGAGAACAAATTCGCTTAGGTGGTGGTAAATCTAACGTTGTATTAATCTCATTGATATTATGTGAAAGAATTGACTCATC
Organism: Lithobius niger; assembly: GCA_023313725.1. Lineage (NCBI taxonomy): Eukaryota > Metazoa > Arthropoda > Chilopoda > Lithobiomorpha > Lithobiidae > Lithobius > Lithobius niger. Next base: position 21,968 of record JAHWFP010141309.1, on the reverse strand, counting down.
ATCTGAGTCATCAGGGGTAGTATTAGTATTATCCAAATTTTGGGTACTAACAGAATTATCCGTAAATTCTACAAAATCTTGGCGATTTTGAGGTCGCTTTATGGGTCTGCCTCTCGAAGAGCCCTGAACTGTGCCTCTGGCACGATTACTTCTAGTTCTAGGCATTGTTTAACTTGATTTATTAAATTTATTCTATTTTGAACTAAATTTAACCCTTTTTGTAGCACAATACCCAAATTTGTGAATGCAAAAAAAAAATCTCAACTTTTCCCACAAAATAATGAGTTTTCTGTTTAAATAGAAAACTATTACCGTTTTCCCAAAATTAAACACCTGAAGTCGGCAATAATTTGCTAACGGTTATTTTAAACTCAACCACAAAATTTTCTACATAAAATCAACGCTATGGCGATCAATAAACCAAATGCAATACACTGATTTTAGGCCTATATATTGCCCAATTGACAAAATTCACTACAAAATATATGTCCTTTAAAATGCAAACAACTTTTTAAATGCACATGTATTTCACACTGAGAAAATATTTCCGCTAATTTCAAATGTAAAACCAACCTGCTATCAATGCACTGTAATTAATCAAGGCTTAGCAAGGGTAACAATACTATTTTCATAACAGTTGACAATGCCAATTCCGCGTGCGTGTAGGCTACTAAATGTTCGCACTAAAAAAAATGTTTAGCAACAACAACGATCGCTACTGAACTGATCAAGCACACTAAATGTAAAAAAAAATCTTTCCTGGGATTTAAGGGTGATGAATTCCACTTTTGCACACCATTGTAATGTTCTTTTCCGGTGACCATTTGACCAGAGAGAACATTATATCAGGATAGCTAGTTGTACTCAATCAGTACTCTAAACATGTATATCTGACACTGAAAAGGCTAGGCGTAAATAATGGACAAGATAACGTTAACCTGGGCCTTTAATCAACACTCTCTCCTTACAAAATATGGACCACACTGGTTTAATTATTCAACATGAGAGATAAATAAACGATCGACGTGATTACAACTAATCGACGTGAGGCGTAGCAATTAGCTTTACGGTAAACTACTTATTGTTGGAATAATTATCCTAACTGTTAAGTTAAATTGACCGGCATTGATTAACTAAAGTGCGCCTGTATTAATCATAATTATAGCAATAATCGCTGCACAATTACTGATAATAATAACTATAATAATAATAGCCGAAGCTACGCTATGAATACTTAGCTCTATAAGAACTTGGATGCGGCTAACGAGCTGTGTATTAGCCTAACGCTGCAGTCGGCGTTCCGTCGCTTGGATGGCTCTAACGCCCGTGTCCGTACTCTGAAACGGCCCTCAGGAATGTTGACCGGCGTGCACGATTTAACAATATTGAAGCGCTGAAGAAACCCGAATGTCTCGTTGCATTCCTGGGTCGCGTTTTATATGCGATTGTTATCGTAGCCACATCAATCACTGTCTAAGCTGATTGATTGGATTTATGGAGAATTTTAAAGACTTGACAGTTCGGACCCTTCACTTAATTAGGGAACCGCTGTGCCTGTCAATCAAAGTCTTGTCTCGTTCTGAATTAGTTAAGAATTAGTGAATTAGCGAATTCTTAGTATCACTCCATTAAGAGTCCCTATCTTAATTAACCTGTCGTGCGGGTATCCGTTTTAACAATGTTTGATTGTTATTGTTGGAACTGAACGATCATTAGCGCTGGACTTATCTTAATTGGATTCTCTTTGTAAAAGCTATTAGGAGTTCTCAGAATCAATTAATAGCTACTCTGATAAGCTAGTGTAAAGCACTGCCAATCTTTATCTCTTACAATAAGTAATTATGGTGGTTTGGTTTTCTCGGAACGCAACTCCTTGGTCGAGTTTGGAAAGGTGTAGCTCCTATCTTATCTGATCAATTGGAGCCTTTGAATCTCTTATGGGATAATATTGAATTAATATATTAATAATTATATAATATATACATATATATATATATATGTACTTTCATGCATAATTAATTAGATGTATTGTTTCTGTAATAAAGACCAATTAGGCTTAATTAAATCCCTTACAATCGTGTCGTAAATAATGTCGTAGTTAGAAATACCATCTCCTCAACTTAACAATTGGTGTAATTACGCTGGTTCAATTTACAAAGGAATGTACACAGTTCCGGTCTTCTTTGAAAAGTGCCCCTTATGTATATTAGTCACTGGAGCCATTTTTGGTACAGCATGAGTAATATTTGATTCATGTATTTAATAAATGTATGATATTTATGAAAATATGCATATAATTAATAAACTGTATTGTTTCTGTAATAAAGACTAATTAGGCTTAATTAAACCCTAACAACACAACCTGTTCGTGCGCCAAAATTGTGGCAACTGCGGTACAGTCTATCAACGATCAATACCTTACCAAAACGCTTGAAGAATCTGCAGAAAACGTGAAAGTTTCGTAACCGCAGTCGTTAACGACGTCCCCTTCGCCGACGTGTTTTACCGATCTTCAGGTTGTTGATTTCTTCTTAAAAAATAAATTTCAAACCTGGTTCGGGTGCCAAAATTGTGATACTCCCCTGGTGCCCGGATCGGGACTGACACGAATTGACAATTGATCGAGCCGATGCATGTTGTTTGATGATGATTTAATGTGATTTAGATTACAATGAACTGAATCCGCAACATGCGTAGCCAAGTTGAGCAGCTCGACTACTTCCCGTTGCCAAGGAAGATAGCCTAAGGAGCTCTATAAAGATACGGGGCTGGCAGCAGGTGCCTCAAGGACGGCCAGGAAGTGTCATGGTAACAGCCCTGAGGCATGTCACTATGACAGGCTGCCCACAGTGCGAAACAGCACATGTTACATTTCATAGATTTACATTGCTTTTGAACAATGATGGAGAAAGATATTGATACTTAATGTAAAAACTTTTGCAGTTTGTCAATAGTATAATAGACCTAATAAGCCATATAAAGTTATGGTTAGAGCATATAAACCTACCCAATGGTCAGGGTATGCATGGACAATTTGATCTGATTTGGGCCTTTCAGGGTTGCCAGAGGTCCTTATACATAAACATATAGAAATTATCGACCTTTCCATCGTAAAAATATTGACCAAATATCAACCGAATATCGACTAAATATCTACTGAATAAGCCCTCGTCAGACATACACAAACTGAAAAAAATGAAAAACCGCAAACGCAAGCAACAGTTACCAAGATACGTGATAACGTTTGGTCTATGGTTATCAAAAAAACAGAACAATTCTTTGTACGGCTGATTCCTCTCCCCACCCCCCCTTCCAAATAAAGTTCTAAGCCTGGCTCGTTAAAATTAAAAGTTTCGTTTTTTTTTATCACAGCTTCTGACTACAGGGAATGAAATATCCACAAAAAAAAAAAAAACTCTTGCCCACAAATGGTACCTCCGTAGTGGTATAGCAAAAAGGCAGGGCTCCATTCATGCTGTAGAGCAACTCAAAGAGTTTGTTTTTCGAAGTGAAACCGGAAGTTCACGTTTTATAACTGCTTTCGCGTACAGACCGTGACAAATCACCGATATTAAAAAAAAATATGGTAATGTGGCTTTTTGCAATATATTTATTTCAATACTTAATTTTATCGACTTTTATCGACATAACAGAATATTATCGACTTTTAAAGAAATGGTAAAAATACGACCAATTCGATAATTATCGACCAACCGGTAAGCCTGCCTTTGCATAGAAGTGAACGAGGAAATATTTGGAAACTCTCATGTATCGAAGATTTTAGGTTTCTTATTGCAACAGATTTACCTGATAGGAGAGCCTAAACAATTTCTCGAAAATTATTTGCACGATATCAAGAATTTATAGGGTTGCGGAGGAGAATTTGTGACTGAGACTCCTTCTGAAACGTCTTAGATTATTCCCTATTAATAGCGTCTAAGTTTATAGAGGGTGCCATGAGTTTTATGTGGGAATTTCTACTCGGTTTTCAGCCTAAAATTGAACTAAACTAAACTAGCTTGTATTTAATTATTATTTAGTTTCGCTTCGTTGTAATTGTCGGATCGGGGTTTCCAGATGTACTTGATGTAAGTCTTATCGCATTAAAGCACGGACTCATTTGTGAACATACTTCGCTGTTTAATCGCCATGTTGATCTCCCACAACTACAAGTAGCGCCACTAGCGGCCACTAAGCGTACATCATGTTTAATCGCTAGAGCACTCCACAATTCCTTCTTTTCTTTCAAATGGAGAGAAATTTAGAAATTTTTTTGAGAACTTATATTTAAATGACTACAAATTATTATTATTATTTTTTTTAAACCTTAAAACTAATATGCACTTAAAACTTTGACACGAGACTGTTCAAGTCAGTACATAGTCTCTAAGTAATGTCGAGGCAGTCTTACAACACGTCGTGGCCGTCGAGGCATTGCCACTTGGGGTTGGTTAGGTTGACCTTCTTGACCTTAGTCTTCGTCCAGATCACTTAAATCAGCTTCACTGTTCTCACACGTTTGTTTCGCTGGAGATTTATTTTCTGGCAGAAATGTTCCATGCCAGTGCTTGATATGGGCAGTAGTTTGCCGTATTTTCTTTCCTTGAGGCGTTCTTAGAAAGATGCAAGAATGTGTTTGATCCTGGGATCATTCTCTTCACCAAAACCTGCTCTCCTGGCTGGTACAATTTTGGCTTAGCTAATCGATGCTTGTCTGTATCCTTCTTCATTATAGCCTTCTGCTTTCTGTCATTCTGGAGGGCTTGATCATCCAAGTCATTTTGGTCAGCATGTTGAGAAAAATGAGTTTACTTCCAACAGAGTGGAAATTCTCCATATTTCGATTACTTCCACACACCAGATTGTTCCTTATCTAGCTAATATTCGACTGCAGCCTGCACTCTTCTTCAGGCTCTTGGAAGGTAAGTTTATCTTCTGTTTACATTCTTCGTTGTGAACACGATCGCCATTCGAGTTTGAAAGCGCCGCTTCGCATAGCCTCCCGAATTTAGAAGGCCCTTCGTCACTGCCAAGCCTCACGTCTTCAGTAGGCCGTTCCCAACCTCTCAGTTTCCATTTTGCATTCAGTTGTTTTCTCAGGTCGACTCCGATTAGGTTAGACACTTGAGGGGAGGAAGGGCCCTGTATATTCATCAGTGGTACGTTTTCAATTTCATGGAGCTTAATTTCAATGGACTCCAAATTTCTCAGATGTCTGTCCTATCTAGAATTTGTTTGAATCAGTATCTCAGCTCTGGCCCACATCATTTCATGCTGGTTTTCCATGCAATGGACTGCTATGCCGTTATCCTTCTTCTTGTTCCTCACATTCCCTATATGTTGGCCAAGCCGTGTCCGAACACCTTTTCTCGTCTCGCCAATGTATACGGCATCGCAGTCCTTGCATTACACTCTATAAACTCCTTCTCTGGTGTTTGCCACTTTTCCTAGCGCCCTCTCATCTTGAGATTTCTGGGTCTGCCTTTGCATTCGTTCGGCATTCTCCACTTTACTTTTCTTTCGAATCTTCTTTCCCAGTCCCTCTTCGTTTTTCAGAAACGAAGCAAAGCCATTATCCTTCAAAATCTTCTGAATCGGGCTATTGACTCCTTCTAGGAAAGTCAGTTACACTGTGGGCTTTTCTTCCTTCAGCGGCTTCTCGCTACCGAGTCCATTTTGTCCCCTCGCACTGGCCATTGACTTCTTGATGAGTCCATTCAACATACCCCCAGGATATCCCAATTCCAGAAATCTCCCTTTTACATCTTGGAGGTGCGGCCATGCTCTCTCAATTGTGCTGGAGTTGGTTACCAGCCTGACAAACTCATTCCGTGCTATGGCTTTTAATTCTTTCGGGTGGGCCAAATGGTATGGGATGCCCCTTCTTGTTGCCATCGGCTTTCTATACGGCTCGTAAACTATCTTGCTTCCATCTTCCCTGCGAATCATCAAATCTAGGAAAGGGAGTTTTCTATCTTCCTCTTTCGCCACCGTAAACTCGATCCCTTGTCTCCAGCTATTCAATTTAACCAGCACTTCTTCCAGCCTCTTCTCCTTCACCGAATAGGCATCGTCTACAAATCTCCTCCACACTTTCGCTTCCAGCCCACACTTTAACACCATCTCATCCAAATGTTGTAGCACCATCTCAGCAATTATTGGCGAGCTAAAGTAGCCCATAGGGGCTCCTCCAGAGGCCAATAAATCCTCCCTCCAAACTCAACGTAAATAGATGCCAGCAGGACCTTCAGGAGCGCTCGGCCTCTCTTAAACTCTTTCTTGGGTACTTTCCATCTTCTTCTCGAGAGTGCCAACATCTCCAAGATCATTCTGTGCCCCAAACTGGTGAACATCTTGACCACATCGAAGGACACCATGATCTTCCCTTCGCCCAGTCGCAGTCCCTTCAAGTCCTCCAAAAGATCACTGGTATTCTTCAATCTACTGGTACCTTTAACATACTTTTTAAGCCTCTCAGCGACTACCCAGTCGAGTTTCTGTGCCATTTTCCCCTTAGAGGATGTAATGAGCCTAAGGGGAAACCCCTCTTTATGAGTCTTGACTTGTGCGAAGATGGTTGGTAGTCGCTGAGGGGGTTTTGGTGTCAAATCCAACACCTCTTGAGCACTCAAGTGTCCTTCCATCAATCTCTCTAAATTGTACACAAAGTCAAGCATAGGCCTGTTACCATAATCAACCCCTTTATCCACGTAAATACTTGACTCCTGAAGCTCCTGCTTAACTCTCTCATCATGCTCACTCTTGGATATAACCACGGTCAGATTCGCTTTATCGGCTTTGCACACAACAATATCTGCCCTTGCACGCAGTGTCCTAATAGCTTTTGCTTGCGCTATTGTCACATTCGCTTGTACCTTCGGTGGACGTCTCACCACTTGCTGCTGCAACTTCAAACGCACCTCTGGTGCCCATGAATAACCCATGAGCAACCTCTCCACATCAGCCACCAGATTAGTCTTAACTCCCAAGTTTTCCTTCTTCTCAACTGGGATAAACTTGACATCCATATTCAAGACGCTCATTTCCTCTCTCGAAAATGTGAAACCCGATTCGTTCACCACAAATGGAAATTCACTTTCCAGGTTGGTACTACTGACTCTTTCTGAGTTGGCATTCTCCTCTCCTCCCTCCTTTTTATCACTTCCGACACCTTCCACTGCAGCCCTCCCACTTCCACTCCCTTTTATAGCACTCTTGACAGTTTCTAATGCGGCACTCCCACTTCCGCCCTCCTTTGTAGCACTTCTGACAATTTCCCATCTGGCACTCTCACTTCCACTCCCCTTTATAGCACTCTGACTGTTTCCAATGCTGTACTTCCATTTGCTCCCTCTTTTATAGCACTCCCCAATGCGGTACTCCCACTTCCTCCCTCTTTTATAGCACTCCTGACACTTTTCAATCTGGCACTTCTTCTCTCCTTTACAGCACTCCTGACAGTTGCCAATGCGGCACTCCCACCAAAAGCAAATTATGCAGTGGCGTAACTACAATGAGGCAGAGGAGGCAGCCGCCTCCGGGCCCACCGACTATGGGGGCCCCCTCACTGGCCCCAATTTAAATTGTTTTGTAACCGCAAAATATCAGAAGTTATTGCTATAGTTTCGTGAAAAAAGTTAGTTGTCTTGTGCTGCAAAAACTTAATAGTTTTATTTTTTATGAAGAAGGGGGGGGGGGGGAAGAGTGCGGGCACCACTGGGCTCTCGCCGCATGTGGTAAAAAATGCAATTTTTGTTTTGAAGACCTCCACTGGGCTCTCGCTTTATGTGGCAACAAAATGCAATTTTTTGTGTGAAGGGCCTGCACTGGGATCTCGCCTTTTGGATAAAATTGCATTTTTATTAAGGTGGAGGGAGAGGGGGGGGAGGTTTCCACTGGACTATTGCCTTGTGTGGCAAAACTACAATGTCTTTTTTTAATCAAAGAACTGATTAAAGAACTGATTCCACTGGGCTCTCCCATGTGGCAATAAGTGACTTTTTTTATGAAGTGGGGCCCTTCACTGCACTGCTGCCTCCAGGCCCAGATTTTGAAGTTACACCACTGAAAATATGGACACACAAAAGTGTGACAATTTGCTCGTGCTCAGTACTAACGGCGAGGACGTGCATTTACTCCGATACTAGCTCCGCCGCTGCTATGCATAGGCCGTTTTTAGAACTATTTTGCGCCACGATCCGTCAACGAGCGGTACTAACTTCCGGAAGTCGAAAACGGAAAGAAGCTGGCAAGTGCGCACGCGCGTCCATCTGAAAGCGAAACCATTCGATATCGAAGGACACATGAACTAATGATACGAATTATTAAAAGACTGCAGACATTAACGCAGTACCAAACGCACGCTATTTGAAATGTTACCGACGAAAATCTGTTAATTATTCCAAAGTAGACCTGGCTGTTAGCTTCGTGGAATTCTAATAATAAATGGGAGTTTGTTCCTATTATCGATATCGTTTGTTGTGATACGCAAAACACGTGTGTAATGGCGAGCAGCCATCGCATAATCAGTTTGTTGAATTCCAGCCCAAGTATTGTGACGAGCCACGATTAAACTAATTATCACCCACCCAACAATAAGACGGTTGACGAGCATGTCATCAGATCGGTACCGTGCGTAATTATTATTTAGAACATTTGGGATTAATACTAATTTCACACTACTAAATTCGTCTCGCGCCCGGGCGCGCCACAGCGCGTGCCGAATGAGAGCCAGCCCTGGGCAGCTCGTTTCGGATTTCACATTTAAAAATTCGTAGCGGCCTTGTTTACTGCATCTAGAGAAGGGGAGAGTCGTGCAATCCTTATCCCACAACAATACGACATTGTACAGAATTATTTCTGAGGTTACGGATAGAGATATTTTACAAAATGATTTGGAGCGTATCACAGACTGGTGCATCAAGTGGAAAATGAATCTGAATGCTAGCAAGACCAAAGTTTTATCAGTTTCTAGAAATAAAAATGTGGTTATTCCAAAGTACACTATGGGTGGAGATGCTCTTCAGGTAGTGGATAAACTGTCTATTCTGGGAGTACAAATTACTAACAAGCTGAAATGGAATGACCATATTTTGAGTCTTTGTGCCGACGTAAATGCCAAAGTCCGGTTCATAAACCGTGTACTTCGTGGCACTCCACCACGCACCAGAGAATTAGTTTTTAATGCTTTGGTTAGATCTAAACTTGACTACTGCTGTGCAGTCTGGGACCCAGGTACTCAATTTTTAATTGATGCTCTTGAAGGCGTGCAGCGTCGTGCTACCCGAATGGTGTTTAATAAATTCACTTATGATGCCTGCGTGTCCGGCATGATGAACAATTTAGGATGGCAGCCTTTGTGTGTTCGCAGAAGGGACCGGCGACTTGGACTGTTACATAAGATTTTCCACAGGGACACAATTTTGAATCCTGTCGACTACCTTGTGTCTCCTGATTACATTGGGAGGCATGATCACGTTAAGAAAATCAGAAGATTTCAGTGCAGAACAAATGTTTTGGCCAGTTCTTTTTTTCCAAAAACTATCTGTGACTGGAATGATTTAACAAGTGACACTGTGCAAAATCAAACCTTTATTGCATTCAACAAGAGTTTGGTTGCTCAGCATACTGCAATACAGTGCAGCCACTCTGATAGATAATTGTATTGGAGTTGTTTGTTTTATTTTAGATGTCGTTCTAATGCCTTATGGTGCTACGACTATGTTAAATAAATAAATAAATAAAAAAAACAATAGGACTGAGAAGGGGAGCAGCACGAGGAAGAAAGGTCTTTTGATCAGGTAGACAGATAATACGCGAGGATAATCCCCTGGCGCGCGCCAGCACGCTTTGCTGGAGCGGCCAACCTGGCTCGCAAATAAGCGGCCGGCGCGCACTGGCGCAAGACGAATTTAGTAGTGTGAAATCAGTATTAGCAATAGGATTGAACTGAACTGTCACGTGTGCCCAATTACTATTTAGAATCCCCCCCCCCGATCCCCACCGAAAAAATAATTCTTCACCCCTAATAATAAAAAGTTACCTTGTTGATAAAAAAAAAAAATCCACCCCTCTCCTACCAAAAAAACAAAAATGCTATGAAGAGTTGCTCTTCAAATTCCTTCCCTTACCATGGACGTCCCTGGGAAGGAAAAATAAAGATATGCAAGTCAGAAGTTGATAATAAGGGAAAAAAATTGTTGTGCCCTTGCCGAAACCAAACTAAAATAAGTAGTACCTTATAAATTCTTGGTAGTACCTTGTAAAATCTTTTATTCTTATGCTGTCCTGCATAAACCCACATAATTCTCGTTGTGTGCTACTGCTGTCGGTCGCCCAGTTATTTTTTCACTTGAGCTAGTTTTGAATCAAACTTTTCTCCTCATATGGGAATTAGCAGTCACTCCTCGCATTACGGCCGCGCGGCGGCCCCGGGCCGCTCCCCTCCACCACCGTGGGCAGCCCTGCCATTAGTTACCAACCATTCTGTCCAGACAGAAAATTACGTAGCTTTTTTTTTAATATATAAAGGTGTCATTTTCAGTGGTACAGTGCAGTGTTCGTGTGTGGCGATTTTTATAGAAAAAAATTTTAAATGAAATTCAAGCATATGCATGAATATTTACAATTTTACGCATTAATCAAAAAATTGGCTGCTATAGAGTTCCATTTTTTTTATTAAGAATTTCCACGATTTAACAGTAATGTATGATAAAACCTTAATCTGTTTTCCAAATTTGTTTGCTAATGCAGGTGACAAGCTAGTGTTCTTTGTTTTAAGCATTAGGGCACGTTTACGCAGCGACTCGCCTTTGCATTCTCGCAGCTAGAATTCAATCGCGATGGCAAAGGTGACATTGCCATGGTGACAACGCTAAATGGATTAGCTAAATCAAGACATCGTTTGAGTAAATACTTGCAGTCTTATAATCCGTGCCAATAATATAAAGAATTCCTCATGACGAAACAATTTTCCCAAACGCTTCTGAGCTCACGTTATTTGCTGTTTTCGTTGCGAGGCGGCAGACATAAAACCGCCGCCGTGTTGTAATTTGAGGTGATTTTTAGCTTCCAGCTGCGAGAATGCAAAAGCGAGTGGTTGCATAAACGTGCCCTTACTCTTTATTTATTCATTTCTTGCCTCATTAAAGAGCTATTTTACTTATTGAATAAGCATCTAATTGCCAAACTTTTACAATTTTTGTTATAAATTTGAGTAGCAGAATTGTGAAATTTATTTTTAAAAAACATGAAATTGCCGGCCCCTCGGGCTAGGCTGACTGAATTTTGTTTCTATTACCTAATAGGAAATACACATTACCTGTTAATTGTTGCATTCCTTTCCGGAATGCTGCCTTTCCCTAGAGGTTTTTTAGTTGTACAAAGCCATTCAGCTGCGCAAACCAAGTGCGCATGCGTGAGTACACTCCTCCATATAAAGGTGAAGAGTCACAGCCAGAAGCCATCTTTTTTTTCTCTCGAAATGTCAAGATGGTGATTCAGGGTGGGTACAGGTAATGCATACTTCCTATTAGGCAATAGAAACATTATTCAGCCAGGCTAGCGATTTCATGTTTCTGTATGACGTTCGAAAATTTACATTATCTGTTAATTTTTGCATTAACAGTTAAACCTCGTCAAAACTGGCTGTGGGTACCACCTTGATGGGCACACTAGGATAAGAGCTGGCTCCCCCAGAAAGTTACAAACTTTGCACTGTATTCTGGAAAAATGGTGAAGCAGGAAGGTCTTTTCTGTGGAATATGTGTCCGGTTTTCTTTTTTAAAGGGGTCATGCTTCAGTTCCTTGTTTATTGAAGCTCGCGTTGAACTTTTTTAATGCCAACATTTAAATACATCATTCAACTTTGCTAGCACTTTTTTTTAATATGCTTCATGTTATGACTTCCGTTAGGTCCGTGTGGTAAGGATAACTACTACTACCTGAGGTAATTAACTGATGTGTGCAGCTATTGCATCGTATTCCATTCCTTGTCACAAGCTCAGCTGGGAGAGAAGCTACGGCTTTCGTATCCCGTGTCCACGACAGTTGATTCAACATCGTCAGTCTTATTTTATCTGTAGAACAATGAAATGCGTCAACTTTCCGGCATGTGCATGAAATGGCGTTGAGCCAGGAGGTGAAACACGCCGCGATATCTACCCCAATCTGCCTTGGCATTAAAATACGATCTCCTTACCTGCAATACTGTCATTTCAGCATTATTACGTGTGGCATATCGCCGCATGCATGTCTAATCATAGCAAGAGATACGTTTTCACTTATTTATTAGGTTAAAACCTAGGCTACATTTTTTAAATGTCGGTTACCCCCAGTGACGGCGTCAGGACTGAATTCTTTGGGGGGGCCAACAGACGGCACATCTGGAAACAGAGTAGGCCAAGGATTTTTTTTCAAGGCAACCTCATTAGGCACTTTTATTCCGCTTAATCCAACCGGAACGTAACGTAAGCTTCAAGGTAGAACAATTTATTTGTAAAATACGCCCCATAAACACACAATATAAATTTGGCTACCCCTATAATGCCAAGTTACAAAAAAATAAATAAAAGCTTTGTTTATTCATTTGATTTCAAGTTTAGCTTGCAAGATTTGTTTTGTTGGTGACATGAGTGTTGGGGTTTGAGGGGGGCTGGCAAGGGGGCCGTGAAATTTTTGGGGGGGGTCATGGCCCATCCCTGATGCCGTCACTGGTTACCCCAGAAATTGTTACAACCAGTCGTTCCAAAACTGGCTGCATGGGGTCACGGTCCAGAACGAGAGATGGAACATGCAGCAATATTATAATGGACACTCGTCGAACCCTACGCGATCAACTTTATGCAACTCCTGCTCAAACTGGCTAGCCTAGTTAGTTGAAATTCCAGAATATGCAGTGATGATTTAATAAGGTACTAAAGCAGATAAAGGTAATTATTCAATAGAAAAAAAAGGAGGCTATGTTCGCTGACTTACTTTGTATTTATTTATAACCATCAGAAAAAAAAGTATTATGTGAAGGCAAACCAAGCAGTGCTACATAAAAATAGAAACAACGTTTCGAAAATTATCAATTTTCGTCTTCAGGTTAGCAATAAAATTAAAGCATGGCAAAAGCCACTAAGTCAACCTATATTAAAAGCATAAAACAGTCATTTAAAACGGATAAAAACCACCAATTTCTCTCCTCAAAAGAGGCAGAAATGGCAGCCTAAAAGCAACGACCCACCTGCTCCGTTTGATGCCACATCGCAAGGCAAGGTGTACGCAAATCGGGGTCACATGTTTCAAAAGTGTGATGCATTCGTTATGTTGGTTTTACAATATGCTGGCAAAAGATTCAAGTATAAGTGATTTAATTACAGGAAAATATTCTTTTAGAAATTTATTATCTGGCACTAAGTGGTTATGTACAGGTGGTGTATGTGTATGGATGACCAATGATTTATTCTTGCCCTGGTATATTTTTCTCGAAACAAGATTTGGACCTTGTCCAAGTCGGAGGTGTGACCTGTTGCGTATTTGTCTGGCGACTTGCCTGTTGAAAGGCAGTGTTGCACTAAAGAATTTGATTTGTGGGATGCCATAGGTTCCTTAAGTTTTTGAAGGGATTGTCCTACATATGTAGCAGTACAGGTTGGCTCCGTACAGGGAATTCGATAAACAGTATTGCGTGTGGAAAGCATGTCGTCTGATTTGTTATTGTTTTTATTTTCATGGTGCATGGTCAGCTGCTTAATATTTTGGTGGCTGTTTGAAACAAGTCGGATGTTTTGATAAGTTTCTTCTTAAGGACTTCAGAGATGCCTTTGAAGTATGGCAGAGCAATGAAACTCATAGGGGGGGG